>CAUYRH010154807.1:0-30431 GCA_963574655.1 Perodicticus potto
GTGCCTGTAGTCCCAGCTACTTGGGAGGCAGAGGCAGGAGACTCGCTTGAGCCCAGGAATTGGAGGTTGCTGTGAGCTGTGATGCCACAGCACTCTATCCAGGGTGACAGCTTGAGGCTCTGTCTCAAAAAAAAAAAAAAGCAATATTTAGATGGCCATAGTAAACACTGATGAACAGAATTTGGAGATAGAAACCTATTTCTCCAACAAAAATATATAAATAGCCAATAAGCAAATGCAAAGGGTGCTCAACACAACTTGTCATCATGGAAATGCAAATCAAAACCACAACATACACTACTTTTATCCACTAGGATGGCTATAATCAAAAAGCCCAGTGATTACAAGCATTGGCAGGGATACTGAAAAATTAGAACCCTCATACAATGCTAGCAAGAACGTTAGATGATGAAGCTGCCTTGGGAAAACAGTCTGGCAGTTTCTCAAAACTATGAACACAGGCTCAGCGCCTGTGGCTCAACGGGCTAAGGCGCCAGCCACGTACACCTGAGCTGGCGGGTTCAAATCTAGCCCGGCCTGCCAAACAACAATAACGGCTGCAACCAAAAAATGGCCGGGCGTTGTGGCGGGCGCCTGTGGTCTCAGCTACTTGGGAGGCGGAGGCAGGAGACTCAGCTGAGCCCAGGAATTGGAGGTTGCTGTGAGCTGTGATGCCACGGCACTCTATCCAGGGTGACAGCTTGAGGCTCTGTCTCAAAAAAAAAAAAAAAAAAAACCAAAAAACTATGAACTCAAAGTTACTATATGACCCAGCAATTCCACTCCTAGGTATACACCCCCCCCAAATGAATATATACCCATACAAAAACTTGTACACAAATGTTCATAGCAGCATTTTTTAAACTGGCAAGATCTCACTGTCTTGTCCAGGCTGGAATGTAGTGGCATGATCATAACTCACTATAGCCTTGAACTCCTGGGCTCAAACAATCCTCTTGCCTTAGCCCTCAGGTTAGGTGCTCACCATAAGTGCACACCACCACCCTAGCTGATTTTTTTGCCCTTTTGTTTCTTTTTTAAGAGGCAGAGTTGTGTTACCCAAGTTGGTCTTGAACCCCTGGCTTCAAGCAATCTTCTGGCCTCAGCCTCCCAAGTAGCTGGGACTATAGTTGCTGGCTACCACACTCAGCTCATTCTTCTGTTTTTAGTAGAAATGGGGTCTCCCTCCTGCTCAGGTTGGTCTCAAAATCCTGAGCTGAAGGGATCCTCCTGTCTCAGCTTTCCAAAGTGCTAGGATTAAGGCTATGAGCCATTGTGCCTGGCAGAATGATAATTATTTTTAGAGAAAATATAAAGTAATCATCATTTTTTTTTTTTTTTTAAGTCTCACTCTGTCACCTGGGCTAGACTGTCTAGCTCACAGCAACCTCAAACTCCTGGATTAAGCAATCCCCCTGCCTCAGCCTCCTAAGTAGCTGGGACTATAGGTGACCACCACGATACCCAGCTAATTTTTTGTATTTTTTTTTTAATTTTTGTATTTTTAGTAGAGACAAGGTCTCGCTCTTGCTCAGCCTGGTCTCAAACTACTCAGCTCAAGTGATTCTTCTGCCTTGGCATCCCAGAGTGCTGGGATTATAGGCATAAGCCACTGCACCTGTCCAATCAAACTTTTTTTTTTTTTTTTTTGTTGAGACAGAGCCTCAAGCTGTCACCCTGGATAGAGTGCTGTGGCATCACAGCTCTCCAACTGCGGGGCTCAAGTGAGTCCCTTGCCTCTGCCTTCCAAGTAGCTCGGACTACAGGCGCCTGCCACAACGCCCAGCCATTTTTTGGTTGCAGCCGTCATTGTTGTTTGGTGGGCCTGGGCTGGATTGGAACCCGCCAGCTCAGGTGTACGTGGCCGGCGCCGAGCCCAAACTTTTTAAAAAATAATGAAGGCAAATACCAGAATATACAGCTTATAAGAATTGCAAGTAGGGAAAGTGGGCTGGATGTTTTCTGTTAGAAGGCTTTTAGTCCTCTGTGATCCTTACCCGTTGGCAATACTAACATACTAAAGAGTTATCAGGCACATCCTTATGGCAGCTCCTGCACACTAGTGGGTGTGATATCAGAGCTGGGAACTGGCCTAGAGGACAGTGAAATTGACTCCAAAGTACCCTCTGAATCAAAGACAGCTTTCCTCAGGGCCCACACCATCAGGTATTGGCAGGATACATGGTTTACATCATTTGGATACTCTTAAGATCTGTCTTTCCTAAATGTTCTGTGGAGGAGGTGCTAATTGGGAACCAGGGCTTTGGCTAAAGTAGGTGGGTGCAGGGCAACAGCCTGGACCTTCCCAAGGCCTGCCTCCTAATCACCCTTCCCCCTTTAATCACATAGGCATGGATAGATAGAAATGTAAGTAGAAAAATAGGTAACTTCCTCACAGTCTGTTGGGGCCCAGTTAGATCTCTGATGCTTGGTACCTACTGAGCACTCAGTAAGGAGCCCAAGGCACAGATGCAGCACCACCTTCCTGTACCCAGCACTTCCTAGGGCCCTTTAGGTGTGTTACCACATGTGATCCTTACAACAAACTTATGCAGCAAAGAGAGGAGGATTATCTGCAATTTTCCAGGTAAGGAAACCAGCTCAGAGTAACTTAAATGAGGTCACTTTTCTAGTAAGGGAAGAGCTGAGATTCAAATCCACATTGCTGAATCCAGTCATTTTTTTCTACAAAGAGGTCTGATTAGGTAGGTGGATGGATAGCAGAAAAGGAGGAATGAAAATAAGAGGGGAGATCATAAGAACTGGCACCAGAAGAGTACCCAAGAGACCCTCCCCACGCAAGAGCTCCAAGGCTAGCTGGCCAAAAGCTGGAGAAGCAGCTGTATACGCTCTTCTTACTGACGGCACCTACCTTCTTCAGAGAGGTCATTCTCTTTGGTCTCTTTGTCCATCTGGCAGCACCAGCCTTCCAACCGCTCTGTTTCTGCCTGCAGTAGCTTCAAGAACCAGTAGCCATCTCGGCGGCAGGCCCCTGGCTGTGCTGGCTCTGCTGGGGAGCTGGAGGAGGTCTCAAGCCAGGGGTCAGGTGGGGGCAGCGAGGACGCCTCTAGGGCAGGGTCGCTGTTGTCTCCATAGGAGAGGTTGCGCTTAATCTGGGCAATCTTAGGGGCCTGCCGGGGGCCGGCATCGATACTGATAGAGTTGGGATGTGGGGTACAGTCCGGGAGGCTCCTTTCAGATGACTTGCAGCTCGAGTCGTTGGCATCCTGGGTGTCTGAGTCAGTGTCCCGTCGGGAGGACATACTGTGAGAGGGGGCGCTGCTTCTGTGGGTGGAGGGGTGCAAGGGGAGGGGACAGGAAGGAGTGAGTCATCAAGAGAGCTAAAAACCAGAGGCCGCCCTGACCCAGACACACGGGAGACAGAGAAACGGATGCATCATCTGCTCACCATGCGCCTGAAGCGGGTCCCACAGCCCCCGTCTCATTCTCGGCTCAGCCCTTGCCCCTTCCCGCCCAAGCCCACACGCACACACACACAAGGACACGGTCATAAGGTTGCCTGTTTACTGCAGTGGGGCCAGGAAGACCACCATCAGGGTAGCTGAGGCCTTGTTCCAGCCCAGCTTTGCCCCGCCCCCATAGGCTGACTGGTTTCACAGAGCAAGTGCTCATTTGTCCACCCGCCCACCCCCTGCCCAACCTCCCATGCCTGGGCCACCGCCCGCACCCCAAACCCAGCTTGGTTATTAGAAATTCAGCAAGGAGAAGTGGGTTAGGGAGAGCGAGAGAGGTGAGAGCAGAGGGAGGGAGAGGAGAGGGGAGAAGCAGCTGCCACCTCTGTCCGACTTACCGCCAGTCGTCCTCTACCTGAACCCCGATGGACTGGAATTTGGTAGCGGGACTGGGCTCCTCTTTTGGCACTGGCTGAATGCAGTCAACCTTATTGAGGACAACAACAGCAACGGCACGGAGACAAAGACAAAAAAAACAAACACCACACTTGCTGCTGAAATTCACATTAGTGGGACGACGCAAACGGACATGTGGACAGACTGACACGAGGCATGCGGACACTGCACGTGGGCCCGAGGCTGGACCAGGTTAAGCCGGGCACTGCTCATTCTCGCGGAGGCGGGCGGGCAGGGGATGGGAGGTGGGATGGGATGGAGATGACTGGCTTTCCCTACTCTGAGGAGGGTGCCATCACATCGATCGCTTTGGGTCCGTTGTCCTCCGAGAGGTGGGAACCGTTCCTTCTAGTCCTCTCCTTTACACGCACCAGAGAGAAGAAAAAAAAGGACGACGAAAGAGAAAGAAAACACACACACACAAAGCCACAGCCGTTATCTGGTGTAGTTGAAGCTGGGGGCTGTCTTGAGGCAAAGATCACTCCCCCAACCCTGCGGCTGAAGCTGGGAGGGGAGGCTGGAGGCGCCTAGGTAGGTGGAGCAAACCTCGAACAGCAGCTCCAGACTTGGAAACTGCCACCAAGGCAATAGCAATGAAGTCCCTGGAGACTATGGAATGCCATCCCTGTGCCTCAGTCACACTTAGCTGAGGTTATCTTCGGCACCAGGTGGCCCCAGGGAAGGACCAGGGGCCAGGGCCAAGTCCAAAGCTCTTTCTGTACATTCCTATGAAGTGGAAGAGCGATGACAACAGAGATTTCATGGGCCTGCCTTTCTTTTCTGGGACAGTGGTCCCTGGTCACAGAGCAGCCAGGCCAATGTTCCAGTTGTCTCTCAAGAATGGAGGAGAATCCACGTTTGACCTAAGGCTTGAGGAACCAAGGGGTAGGACAAGGGTTCAGGGTATCCTCAGATACTGGGAAGTCTCTAGTCATCTGGCCTTATGGACAGAAATGGGGGAGAAAGAGGCTTTCTGGGAAAGATTTGTGGCCACATTTACCCTCAGCAACAGCCAGCTAAAGGAATGAGCATCACTTTGTCATCCTTGGTAGAGTGCTGTTGCATCACAGCTTACAGCAACTTCAAACTCTTGGGCTCAAGTGATTCTCTTGCTTCAGCCTCCCAAGTAGCTGGGACTACAGGCGCCTGCCACAATGTCTGGCTATTTTTATAGAGATGAGGTCTCACTCTGGCTCAGACTGGTCTTGAACTCATGAGCTCAGACAATCTACTTGCCTCATCCTCCCAGAGTGCTAGGATTACAGGCATAAGCCACTGCCCCTGGCCAGCATCACTACTTTTAATGAAATACAGTGAGAGCACAGATGAGGCTGGGAGTGAATCTGGGGAATGGGACATCCAGGATAGGCCAAAGAGCTACAGTCCTTATCCCAATGTCATTTGCTGGGTGACATGAATCAAGAGTGGTCCTACTGCTTTCTCAAGCCTTCTAGGAAGAACATCTAGTTTAGCCAACAATAGGGTGGGACTGCCCAAAGGCTTAGGTGGTCAGGACCAAGGGTCAGAATAGGCTACTCTGTTTCTAAAAATCCCACCTGGAGAGGCTGTATAGGGTGGGGGCTGGAACCCCATGAAGGAGCCCAGAAAACAAGACATCAGAGTCTTCTGGCCAGTTCTCCTCCTCCACATAACATGTGGGAAACTGAAGCCCAGAGCTGCCTCTTGGGGGACACAAATCCAGCCAAGTGCAAGAATTGCCCAGTCAGCCTTTTCGGTCCCATTCAGTCCTCTCCTTTGTGTCCTGTGCCCTCTGCCTTCGAGTGCTTTGTTATCAACTTCCCCATGTCCAACTGCTCTGGGAAGGGAGGGCGCGGGGGGGCAGGCTGGGAAAATGAAGAGCCCTGCCAACCCTAAGCCACAATGTCCCTCATCCCTCATCCTCCTGACCTTGGGAAGGCTTGCCTCCTCCTGAGCCCTCACCCGCTGTAGCCACCCCTCTCTTGCACTCTGAATAGTCCTACTTCGGTCTGTATATTCAGCAAGGAAAGGGAGAGTCCTCTCAGTATAGATTTAGAGCAACTCTTGAAAAGCAAAGGCAGGGCCCAAGTCTCCCAGGCTCAGGTAGCAGAGGATGTATATTGATGTTGGGTGCATGCGGGAGGTGCATTGAAGCCGGGTGGAGCAAACTGGTGTACCCAACTGCTGTGTTCCATGGCTATGGGTGTGCGGTGAGTTTGGCTTTTGAGAGGGCCTGCTGGCTTTGGCCATCTGGCCCCAGGGAACCATCTGCCTAGACTCTTTCCCATGGAGGAAGGCATTAGGACTAGCATCACCCTTTTTAACTTGACATGGGCCTGCTGCTTCAAGCCACCTACCTGTCCCCAAGGCCCGAAAGGGCTCTGGGCAAAGTTCCCTTCGAACAACCCCCTTGGCTCCAGGGCCTTGGGTCCTGGGCCCTGGCCCACCGGCGTCTATGTTCCATGCTGCTCCCGCCGCCAAGCGGGGCTATGGCCTCCGCACCCGAGCTGACCTTGGATTAGAGAACCGTTAGGCCAGTCCCGCCTCCCACAGGTTGGCTGGCAGGGCAAAGGTAGGGTGGACAGACAGATAGTGAACAGGCAAACAGTGGACAGGAGATGGCTGGCTGAGTGTAACTACATTCATTGGGACAACCCATCAGAGGAGCAGAAACATGCCCCCGGCTGCAGCTTTGTAGCATGTTTCAGTAGATATAAGCAAGGCATGGCCATGAGTGGAATTTGGCTTGGCCTCTTGGGGGCTGACCTCCCAAAACAGACAGACAAACCACCTTTTCCCAGAAGACCTAGTGGGCCTCCACCAGATGTAATTACACGCAGGCAGGTGCACGGAGTGGACCGAGGACACAGAATGCAAAAGGAGCCCCTACTTGTATTCCTATAGATGACAGTTTCCTTTTGGGGATGGCCTCAGGGTGGGACTCAGAGCTGGTCAGTGTCCCTTGTTCACTCTTCAGCACTGCATGTTTCGGGGGTGGCTCTGGGGCATCAGGGGCTGGGGTGATTCCGCCCCGTGTCACGCTGGGCGGTCGGGTACTGCTGTCTAGGCTGTCTGATGAGTTGCTCAGGCCCGACTGGCTGGTCACCTCACTCTTGTGGTCCTGGCTGTCCAGGTAGGTATCCTGGGCAGACTCGGTACTGCTCTGGACCGTGACTGAGATGAACGGCTTTGATGTGGTGCGTGGAGGGACCGGTGGCGGGGTCTTCTTATATGCCACTAGGCATGATGAACCTGCACATGAATGAGAGAAGGGGAGAAGGTGAGAAAGTGAAGCCTTCAACTCTCTCAAGCCCCTTCTAAGGTGGAGGCCCTGCCTAACTGGCTTTAGCTCTGGCCTCAGCCATTCCCTTGGCAAGGATATCTAGGGCAGGAGATTGAGGGTCAAACACAGCAACCACCAAGACAGACACACACAGGACCTGCCACCCTTATGCGATGCCAAGTCCAGTGGAGAATGCCAGCATTAACCCTCCACCTCCATCACACACAAAGGTACTACCCAGCTGGGACATGGGCTAGATGGTGAGGGGCATGGTGCCACAGGCTGTGACGGAGCCTGGTCTGTGTTGGGGGAAACAGGTAAGCCCTGCCTTAAAGGGGCTACCAATCGTGGTGATAGAGAATGGCCGATGAAACAAGGCCCAGTGCTATAGGGCTGTGGACAAAGGACAGTAGAATCCATCCATCTGCCACTAGGAGATACCATTTCACAAATTTGTCAGAATGGCTAAAATAAAAACATCAAAAGTTATCAGGAATATAGAGAAAATGAATGATACAACTACCTTAGAAAACACATTGGAATTCTCTTATAAAACTAAGCATGCAATTACCATGCAAACTAGCAATAGCACTCTCGGGCTTTTATCCCACAGAAATGAAAACATGTTCACAGAAAGCTTCTACACAAATGTTCACTGCAGCTCTATTTCTAAAAGCCAAAATCTGGGAAAAAAACCTGGATCTGGAAACAACCACTGCCCTTCAGTGTGAGAGAGATTAAATGACCTGCAGCACATGTACCCCACAGCAATGACTACTACTGAGCAATGAAAGGATGAACTACTGATACAAACAACTACTTAGTGACTCCCAAGCAAATTATGCTGAGAAAAGCTATCCCAAAGTGACATAAGTTATGTATTGTATGATTCCATCTTTATAACATTCTTGAAATGACCTAATTATAAAAAGAATAGGATGGTCAAGCCAGCCCCAATTTGCTCAAAATGTTTAAGGGCGGGGGGCCAGGCCCAGTAGCTCATGCTTGTAATCCCAGCACTTTGGAGGCAGGCGAATCACTTGAGGCGAGCAGTTAGGGACCACCCTTGGCAACATAGTCCAACCTCATCTCTACAAAAAATTTGAAAAATAAGCCAGGTGTGGTGGCATATTCCTGTAGTCCCAGCTACTCGGAAGACTGAGGCAGAATTGCTTGAGCTCAGAAGCTAGAGGTTGTAGTGAGCTAGGATCACTATTTGCACTCCACAGCCTGGTGACAGAGCAAGACCCTGTCTCTAAATTAGAGGTGTAGGGGCGAGCCAGAATTGAGCTATAAGTTTAGCTGAGGCTGTGTGACACCGGTCAGAGTCCTTGTCCATATCTGTGGGATAGGGACAACCTTGGCTGTGAGGAGTCAGTGTGTGCAGTGTTCACCAGGATCTGGTGGGGTTAGAGGCACCTCCCCTTCCCAATGGAAGATAATGTAGGCTGCCAGAAGTCTGGAAAAGGACTGACCCTCCAGCCTTCAGGGCTGCTGGGCCCGGAGTTCTTCTAAAGCACACTCAGAGGCCCTGAGCCTTGGCTGAGGCGGCCCGTCACTAGAGGGAGAGTGAACCAGCCAGAACATGAGTCCAGGCCAGATGCGATAAGAGGAAAAGTGAGCTTATCTTAGATTTCTATGTCTCCTGGGGCACAGGTTACAGCCAGATAAATGGTGTGACTAACAAGAGGATTTAGGACTCAGGAGGTCTCCCTGGGGGGCAGGTACCCCTCAGTTCTAAATATAGCCCCCTGGAGTAGGGGGCTGGGACTTGACCTGGTAACTGTATTTCAACACTGTTAATAGAGGAAATACAGGCCAACCACTCACTCTTGCCTCCTGCCTCTTCCAACATCCTGCTCTAGCTACTTTTCCCCCAGTGGCCTTTTCACATGCTGTTTGTTCTTTCTGCCTGGAAGCCTTCCTTCAGGTCCTCATGTTTCAAACATTACTTACTCTTAGAGGCCTCCCTTGCCTACCTTCCTTGCTTCTTCTACCCAGGAATCTCCATCAGAGTATCCACCACACCTGTCAGCATCTTACTGAAGGATTCACTTGCTGATGGCTAGGGCAGCTAGGGGAGTTCTGTCAGTCTTGGCTTAGTGGTCACATCCCAGACCAATAAATGTTTGTTAAATGAGAAAAGGAAACTCATTTTAACTACAAAAAACCTCCGTGGCCAAAATTAAGATGATGTGGCCATAGCAAAGGCTCCCATCACTTTAGTATCTAAGGTTCCGGCTCCCCTCAGAATCCTTTCTGCCTAAACCCTGCTCACCCGTCTCTGCAGCTTCTTCTCCTGCCCCTCTCCCCTTTCACAAGCCTTTTCTAGCTTCAGAGAACCAAAAGCACTATGCACCATCCCCTATACATCCCTACATCCACGCCACTCCACGTGCACCTGTTTCTGCATACCCCTTCCCCATCCTCCAGGCTCCCTGACTCTGGCCAGCCCTCCAGTCCCAGTTCTTTTTTTTTTTTTAGTAGAGACAGAGTCTTACTTTATCGCCCTCGGTAGAGTGCCGTGGTGTCACACAGCTCATAGCAACCTCCAACTCCTGGGTTTAGGCGATTCTCTTGCCTCAGCCTCCCAAGTAGCTGGAACTACAGTCACCTGCCACCATGCCACTATTTCTTTGTTGCAGTTCGCCGGGGCTGGGTTTGAACCCGCCACCCTCGGTATATGGGGCCATGCCCTACCCACTGAGCCACAGGCTTTGCCCTAGTTTTTTTTTTTTTTTTTTGAGACAGAGTCTCACTTTGTTGCCCTTGGTAGAGTGCCATGGCATCACAGCAACCCCAAACTCTTGGGCTCAAGCGATTCTCTTGCCTTAGCCTCCTGAGTAGCTGGGACTACAGGAGCCTGCCAGAATGCCTGGCTATTTTTCTATTTTTAGAGACAGCATCTTGCTGTGGCTCAGGCTAGTCTCAAACTTGTGAGCTCAGACCAATCTACCCACCTCAGCCTCCCAGAATGCTGGGATTACAGGTGGGAGCCACAGTTCTTTCTGGCCTGGGCATAACCAGCCCTTTGCCTTTCTCTGTGCATTGGTTGGAGCACTCAGAGCTGTGGTCATGCCTCCTGATTGTTCCTGTTTTGGCGGCCTAGTGACCCCACCCACAGGGTGCATAACCATCATTTGCCAATCCTCCTTTGAGAAGGAGGAATGTGCCCCACAGATGCTGGAAGTGACCAGCCCTATATCCTCCAGCATGTGACTGCGGACCTTCCCTGCCCTCAGGAGACATTCTTTGTGCCCAAATTCACAACATGACATGTGAGTCAAACGTTGCCCATTCGGCCTGGAAAACTAGATTTGCCTGAGAAGCTGAGGGCTAAGCACCCTACAGTGTAACTGTTTCCTTCAGCTGGTCCTTGAGCACATGAAAATGCTTCAGAGTGAAGCACCCACAAAGTTGCAGCATCCTGAACCACCTATCCCATCTGATGGTCTTTGTGCTTGCCTCCTATGCGCCCGCCTCAGCCATCCTGGTTCCTCATACCAAGGCTGCATCACACAGCTGGCTCCTGGGAGACATTTAGCCCAGCCTCCCTACCCAGCAGCACACAAATATTTGCTTCTTAGGGAAGCTCCCTTTGTCTCATTATTTCTCTCTTTTGCCCCAAGATTTTATCCACAAAACCATATTTATCAGGTCAGAATGAATTGGTTTCTGCATTTTGTTTTGTTTTCTTTGAGACAGAGTTTCACTGTGTTACCCTCAGTAGAGTGCCGTGGCGTCACAGCTCACAGCAACCTCAAACTCTTGGGCTTAAGTGATTCTCTTGCCTCAGCCTCAGAAGTAGCTGGGACTACAGGCGCCCGCCACAATGCGTGGCTATTTTTTGGTTGTAACTGACCCAGGCTGGATTCAAACCCTCCAGCTCCAGTGTATGTGGCTGACGCCCTAGCCGCTGAGCTACAGGTGAGGAGCCTGCATTTTGTTTTTTAATAGCCAAACAGAGCTTTAAATGCTCAGGACTGGTCATGATTCCATCTTCTGAGCTCCCCAAGAAGCTAATTCCTTGGAACTGCCTTGTAGGCTAGCATGGCCCTCATGGCCGCTGGCTCCTAGGGGCCTTAGTTTGGCAGGGGATTAAAGGATAAGAGGCCTAGACTCCCCAGAAAAATAGATGCCACAGGGTCACAGACAGTGTGGGGGCCAGAGCATCAGGCTTCATGGAGAAGGCAGTGGGGCCCAGCTCCAGGCTCCTCATGAGCGGGCTGGGCCGGCCTCAGATAGAGCCACACTGGGAAAAGGGCTTGTCAGAGGAAGAGCTGAGGGCCTGTGACAGGGAGTAACACGTCAATCCACACAGATAAATCCAGCAACTCATTTGTGTGCTATGGTGAAAACAAAGCTCAATGGCCTCAAATTCCTTCCTCCTCCCCTCTGTTTCTTTCCCTCAAAGCAGGAGCTGGGAGAGAATATTAAGCAGTTGATTACATAAGGATCAGGGACAGATTGCCCTCTCAGAGCCACCTCCCTGCTGACAGCCAATAAGACCCTCTCCTTTCCTGCTTCAGTCTGAGACTCCCTCCCTCACTGTGCCTTAAGAATTAGCAATGTCATTTGGTAAGTTTCCACCCAATGGGTACAATGCACAGGTATATGGCACACTTCCTGGGTGAAGGACCCCACTGTAACTTGGACTTTACCTTACAAATGCAAACAATGTAACCTAATCATATGTACCCTCATATTATTCTGCAGAAAACTCCAGCAAGAGGGACAGACTGTTAGCACCTCTCATTCCAACACCCTTCCAATTCCTGGGGATCTTCCACTGCTCCCCATAGCCAGGTTCCCCCTAACTACCTCTCCCACCCTTCCCTAAACCTAGAGTCAGGCTCCCTGAGACCACTGTACCCATGACCTCAGGCCTTACAACTTCCTGTCCTGCCTTCCTGCTCTTCTTCTACCCCAGCCATTTGAGGAATCCAACCATGTCACTGTTTTGTTCAAAACCTTTCAATGGTGCCAGAATCCCACCCCTCCTCAGTGGACTTGGAACAAGCTCTTGAAGGGAGGTGAGGCATTAGGGCCTCCAGAATATGGACCCCTTAGATCCCAACAGGCATAGGAGTCTAAGTTACGAAGGTGTCACACTATTGAAGACAAAGCCATAAAGCTCAGGGCGCTGGCCCTGCCCTCAGAGCCCTGTCAAGAGGCCAGGAGGCAGTCCTATTGGTAATGACACTCCCACTAACAGCTGACCTGCCTGAGCACTGACTAGGACTGGGCCTGGTCTTAGTTCTTTTTCTACATGTGAACTACCTCCTCACTGAAATTCACTTCCAGCTGCAAAATCAACGTTCGAGGCTTTTGTGGTCACTCACAGACATGGGGCTGCACAAGCTGGCACTCCCTTCTCATTCAGGTCTCATACTGTAAACAAGTGTCTTCTTCATGGCCCATTTTTCCATTTTTTATGTTTTGGTGATTTCACTGTTCAGAACAGCCCTCCAAGCACAATGCTGAAGGGCTGCCTAGTATTTTAAGTGCAAGAAGCCTGCAATGTGCCTGATGGAAAAAAATCTGTGTTAGACACGCTTCATTCAGGCATGACTCACAGTGCTGCTGGCTACGAGTTCAATGTTAATGAGTCAATAATATATTATTAAGTGAAGAATCCTAAACAGAAACACATATAAAACAAGTTTACGTATTGAGTGGTTGGTAGAAATGCAGTGACCAAAGGCTTTATGAGGACATTGTTTTTTCCATAAGAGAAATAGTTTAGTATTTGCCATGACTCTGTAAACTTTAACTACTGTGAATGATGAGACTTGACTTTGGCTGACTATATCCTCAAAACCAGTACCTTATCAGGCAGGTTGTCACTCTCCACTTTTTGGAGAGGTGGAATGTCTTGCCCTCACTCATCTCCCAGCTAGGCAGCATCGGGGCTGTGGCTTGAACCCAGGCTGCCTGAAGGCCGACCACTACTACCCTGTGGCCCTCCACAGCACTCAGTGGGCACATCAATTTTTTCACCCATAAAATGGAGTGCGATACAAACGTGCTCTGGGTAGGAGCAAGGAGATGACAGCCATGAGGTGCTTTGTAATTGCGGGCTCATGCAATTCTGGTTACCATTGTTTTGGGAGGCAGAAGAGAGCGATCACCTCATGAAGAGACAGTCTGGGGCCCTTTCTGGAAGTGTTGGTTGACTGGGTTTGGATGGAGGCCAGAGCCACCAATGGCAAGGAGATACAGGGTTTCCAGTGAAGGAATCCTCTGTGAGTAGGGAAGGAGGGCAGGATAGCCCAAGATTCAAGAATACAGATGCTGAACAGGGCAGGTTGGCAAAATGGAGTTCAGGTGCTGTAGATGGTGAAGGGAGGATGGGGACCAAGGCAAGGAGATTCGAGAGAGGGCGACTCTCTCAAGACAGGTTCTCAGCTTCCCAAGGCTGCCTGGACAATGGGAACTGAGGCATCTTCTTTCTGTCCACAGTACTCTCCACAAAGTTCTTCCAGACTGGCCTGAGGCTGCAGGATTTCATTGCACCCAGGTGCTGACACAGCTAAGAGGGCATTTCACCCACTATCTCCAGAGCCTAGTGTACTTGGCAGCTCTGCTGGGAAATGCCAAGGCCATCTCAAGCTGAGTGTGTCGAGTGAATCTGAATCTTTTCCTCCTCTGCAAGTCTTGCTCTTTAAGTGGGGACCCTAAACACTCAGGGACACACTCCCACTGCTCCCCCACCTGCAAAGCATCACCCCTCTAATATACAGACCAGCTTCTCTCCACCCCATAGGCCTGGTCCTTCTCCCTGCTGGCTCTCAGCTTTACCTGTGGCCCATCTCACTCACATTCACTTCCTAATCTTAAGTTTTTAGAAGTGAAAATGAGATTACTTCTTTCCCTTTCTAAAGCTTTTCTTTTCTTTTTGAGACAATCTCAAGCTGTTGCCCTGGGTAGAGTGCCATGACATTATAGATCACAGCAACCTCCAACTCAGGCTCAAGTGATCCTCTTACCTCAGTTGTTTTTTTTTTTTTATTATCAGTAGAAATGGGGGGTCTCGCTTTTGCTCAGGCTGGTCTCAAACTCATGAGCTCAAACGATCCGCCCACCTCCAGCCTTCCAGAGTGCTAGGATTACAGGCATGAGCTACTGCGCCCGGTCTCCCTTTCCAAAGCTTTTCAAAAGCTGTCCACTCTATGCAGAATCATATCCACATTGCTCACCTTGGCCTATAATAGAAACCGGCCCCTTCCTGCCCTCAGTCCCTATACTCTCCTCTTGCTCATTCCACTGGGCTACACATCCCCTCTGCTATTCTTCAGACACCCCAAGCATGCTCCCACCTAGGGCCTCTGATCCTGCTGTGCTCTAAAATGATCCCCACCCTCCTCTTTGTACGACTATTTCTTCTCATCCCACTTTCAGGTCTCAGCTCAAGTGGCACATCCTCAGTGAGGCCTCCCTGACCACTCTGTCTAAAGCTGTCTTTCTCTGAGGGCCCTGTGTGTTTCACTGAAGCACTGAGCACTTGTTGTTAGTTCACTTGTCTTTTGCGTCTCTTTCCTATCAGATAGGAAACCTGAGTACCTCAGATAGGTCCCTGAGGGTGGGGACCTTGACTCGTATATAATGATGCTCTCCCAGCACCATGCCCAATACACAGCTCTGTTCAGTAAATATATAATGAATAAACAAATTATTTGACAACTGGGTAAACTCAAGCAGAGGGAAGAATAATTTACTCCTGTCTTTGATTTGAAATTTAATGCCCAGGGCCAGGGCTTTGACCTGCCTTCAGGTCAGCCCTCAACACACACACACACACACACATATGCATGTACACACACACCATAGAGGCACAATCTGGTGGCAGGTAGAGCCTTGAGCAACTCTGTTGGAAGTTGGGCAGTGGGCTGAAAGAACCCTAGGTACTGGGCATCTGAAAGGGTTTGACATAATCATTTCTGAAAAGTGGCAGAGAAAGAAAGTAAGTGGTACTTCCAGCAACCCTTTCTGGGCAAGATGTATCACACTGATTTAAAAGAACCATTACTGAGTGAGGCCTGAGTCAGGTACTGCTTTATCCAGACAGCTCTGGGAGCAGAGGCAATTATGACTGTTTCATAGATGAGAGAAGAGACATTTACCCTTATCAGTGGCAGTGTAGAAAGCTCTGTTCTTCAAGGCCAGGCTGCTAGGTTCTAAACTCAACACTGGCTGTAGTGGGCTGCCACTGTGTACCTTGTGCAGGTCCTGAGTCTCTTCTGGACTTTAGTTTCCCCAGCTGTAAACTAGGTGGGTTGGCCCTGAATGGGGGTCGCAAGTTCAGATATCTACAGGGCACTTAACTTCTAGAACTGGCCCAAAGCTGCCATGTGGACTCCTAGACCCAATATTCTCAGAGATGCAGAATGTGCCAGAAATCTGGATTTTTAAAAGTGTATAAAACCTCTGAATAATCTATTGTATATTTTTAAATGGTTAGAAGAATTCCAATGTTCCCAGCATAAAGAAAAGGTAAACGGGGCGGTGCCTGTGACTCAGTGAGTAGGGCGCCGGCCCCATATACCGAGAGCTGCGGGTTCAAACCCGGCCCTGGCCGAACTGCATCAAAAATTAGTCCGGGCGCTGTGGCAGGCGCCTGTGGTCCGAGCTACTTGGGAGGATGAGGCAAGAGAATCGCTTAAGCCTAAGAGATGGAGGTTGCTCTGAGCTGTGACTCCACAGCACTCTACTGAGGGCGATAGAGTGAGACTCTGTCTCTACAAAAAAAAAAAAAAAAAAGAAAAGGTAAAGGATTTGATTATATAATACATGAAGGTTTCAACGTATCACATGTCACATATACTATGTATCAAAAATCAATTTGCAAAAAAAATTTTTTTTCAAATGGAGTTAATTCATAGTTTTAAGGTATACCACACAGTAGACATCTGGGACTAAGGTGGCCTATGGCTCATAAGGCTGTCACTGCTGCCATGGCTGCCCCCTAGGAACTCCATACTTCCCCTTCCTGCTCCCCAGGAAGCCTGTCAGTAAAAACCTCCCATGGAAAGGCAAGAATCCCCTGGGAGCCTTTAGATGGAGGCAGCCAGGAGGCACTTCTGGTGGTGTCTCAGTTCCAGCCTGGTGAAAACAGAGAAAGCCCCTTCTGTTGGCAGACCAGAGTCTGGTTTCAGGCTCTTGGCACCAAGGCATGGGTGGCAGGAGAGCCCCGTCCAGAGTGCAGATGGCCACCCCACTCCATGGGCCTAAAGCAGCTGCCTGGGAGGACCTGCCTGGTTGCCAGGGCAACCTGCACCCCTACTTCCAGTTGCTCTCAGGACAGCAGCTCACACCCTAGCTGAAGAGCTGAGGTCAGGACTTCAGGGGCTTTTTTCCTGACATATGTGGGCCAGCAGACAGTCAGGAGAGGTCAAGTAATGCCTTTCAGGTGGCTAACAACTGATTCTAGGTGGGTGGAAAAGCAGACTGCATTAGCTCTAGCGGGGTGTCCAGCCTTTTTTCTTTTCTGCTGCACATTGGAAGAATTGTCTTGGGCCACACATTAAATACACAAACACTAACAATAGCTGATGAGCAAAAAGAAAAGGCCACAGCACTCTACCAAGGGCGACAAAGTGAGGCTCTGTCTTAAAAAAAAAAAAATTATATCAACTCACCAACCCTTAACCCAGCCCATCATTCTCATTTCAAAGAGAAAAACAAAAAAGTAACCTTGAAGCTCAGAGAAGTGAATAGCCAAGGGTCTCACAGCCAAAGTGGAGAAGCAAGAATCTGAGCCCAGGCTTTCTAAGCTAAGCAGAGCTTTGAGCTCATACTTGCCCATACCACCCAGGGATGGGAGTCAGGTGCCACTTGCCACATGGCTGAGATCTTGGCCAGGCCAGGGCCTAAATGGGCCTTTATTCCTATGGTCCTTGGACGGGGTTCAGCTATTTCCTGAGTGGGTTTGATGGTGGGAGCTCTGGCTCTGCTGACTCTGAGTACAGAAGTCTGGTGTCCCTGACCAGGATGCCAGCACATGGCTAAAAAGGTGCCCACAGTGTCTGATACCACTTCTGCCCACAGTCCTTCAGGCCTTCCTCTGTAGACACATGGTTCAGATACTCCTGACCCTCTCTCCAAGAACATGAGAACCCCTGAGATTCCCCTGAGAACCTCCTAGCCACCTAGCCCTTCTGCAGTTTGGCTGAGTGTCACCACAGCCTGTAAAGCAAGGCCTAGAGAGATGAGGCCACTTGTGCCAGGTCACAAGCTGGCTAATGAAGTGCAGGGATTGAAGAGATGTGGAATCTCTGAATTACAGGGCTGAAGGGCCCTAGGAGATAGTATAGTGTAACTCTAGTGATTTTTAAACCAGGTTCCGGGGAAACTCAAGCAGACCTGGGGAAAGCTATTTGGGTTCTCACCCCACTCCAGGTCCCTCAGAACAGCCCCATCTTCCTTTTTTCCTCCACAGAGAATTTCCACATGGTATTCTGAGCCCCTGGCAAGGGTAGAAAACTTGTAACCTTCTGATTTCAAGATTTTTGTATTCAAGATTGTTGTTTTGTATCACGCCTGTAGTCCTAGCTCTCTGGGAGGCCAAGGTAGGTGGACTGCTTAAGCTCAGGAGTTCAAGACTAGCCTGAGCAAGAGTGAGACCTCATCTCTAAAATAAAAATAGCCAGCGTTGTGAAGGGCATCTGTCACCCCAACTACTCTAGAGGCTGAGGCCAGAGGATTGCTTGAGCCCAAGAGTCTGAGGTTGCTGTGAGCTGTGACACCAGGGCACTCTATCAAGGGTGACAAAGTGAGACTATCTCCAAAAAAAAAAAGTTCTTTTGTAAGCACCAAAGGAAGTAAGAAATTCATCTTTCTCTGCTGCACCCCTTTCAATACAAGGATTTGTCCTGTAAAATTTGGGTTTAGTCAAAAGGCTTCAGTCAAGAATCCAGAAGGCCATATGTGGTCCAAAGGCTGCAAGTTCATCACCCTTGTGACTTCTCATAGTACTCTGGAGAAACCAAGGATGACAATGGCACTCTGAGCAGGGACCCTGGCCGAGGGCTCTGAGTATAGAGATGTTCCTTGTCCCCCCCAGATTAACAAAGGAAGCTGCCTTCAGGTTCCCTAAACTGCAGACCACCAGTTCCAGGCAGTCAGAGAGGCACCCACCTGTGGCTGGACCCCACGTCCTCCAGCCCCTGACCAGGAATCCTAAAAGAGCGTGTTCTTTCCCCCAAACCATTTCCACCACTACTACAACTGAATCCAGTAAGCACCCTATCTGGCAACATTTACTCATGCCCATGTGCTGGAATCTGCTGCGAACATCCTCTTATTTATCCTCAGAGACCCACCTGCATAGTCTGTTCTGCTACTAGCTCCACTCAGGGGTCTCTGACCCACACCCTGGAGCCTAAGCTTTAAAGGGATGCTAGCTCCCAAGCTGCAGTTATTAACCCTTCTCAATCTTATGTTGGATCTCGTCCGACATAATGATTTTCCCATTCCACTCCAGTGTCAGAAGATGTCTGACACATTTTTTTGTGTGTGTGTTCTACACAAGCCCTCAACTTGTTCAAGAATTGCATAAAATAAAACACATACAATGGAAAGTTATAGCTTCTAGGAAGGATTTTCCAAGTGATCTGAAAAAAAAACCTCAGGAATATGAATTATGTACCTATCAATGTGATAATGATGTGCCTCTTTTTATGACAAGAGATTAGTTGACAATGGTGAGTACATTCTTGGGCCCTCAAACACAGTTGATCACTGGTTATAGGAAGGAAAAGTTTGTTCAATTTGAAAAACCAAGAGTTATTTTAGAATACAGTTTCTGGGAAGAATGGACAGAGCTGATCAGTACTGTGGATGTTATAGATTTACAACGAGGTCCTACAAATGGAAGAAATTATTCTTCTGGCTTCATGGAAATTGCAGTTGTGAACAGCTATATCCTTTACTCATTAGATAACAAGGAAAGTAGAGAAAAAGTGCTCTACAGGAGCAGATCTTACAGGAGAAATCTCATCACTCAGCTCTGAGCAATATGAGGAAAAGAAATTCAAGAAAGGGGGGAAGACTATCATCTTCTGACACTGAGGAAAGGCTAAATGGGAAGAAGCATTTTATTTATTTATTTATTTATTTATTTTTTGAGATAGAGTCTCACTATGTTGCCCTCAGAAGAGTATTGTGGCATCACAGCTCACAGCAACCTCAAACTCTCAGGCTTTAGCAATTCTCTTGCCTCAGCCTGCCAAGTAGCTGGGACTACAGGTGCCTGCCACAATGCCCAGCTATTTTTTTTGTTGTTGTAGTTGTAGAGACAGAGTCTCACTTTATTGCCCTCGGTAGTGCCATGATGTCACACAGTTCATAGCAACCTCCAACTCCTGGGCTTAGGCGATTCTCTTGCCTCAGCTCCCCAGTAGCTGGGACCACAGGCGCCTGTCACAACACCTGGCTATTTTTCTGCTTTTGCAGTTCGGTCGAGGCCAGGTTTGAACCCGCCACCTTCGGTATATGGGGCTGGCGCCCTACTCGATGAGCTACAGGCGCCGCCCCGCCCAGCTATTTTTTGTTGCAGTTGTTGTTTTAGCTGGCCCAGGCTGGATTTGAACCCGCCAGCCTTAGAGTATGTGGCTGGCACCGTAACGACTGTGCTACGGGCACTGAGCTGGGAAGAAGCATTTTTATAATGCAAAATGAAAAAAGATCAACAAAGGTGGTTTGTAGCAGAAGAAATGACAAAGGTAAAAGGAGAACCATGTAAGAAGAAGCCTGGTTTTCATCCTGGAGATTGCTTCAAGAAGTTTCACACTCGAAAACATTATAAATGACAATAAACAAAAACACTTTATGTAACCTGAAATAGATAATAAAATCATCAGGTGAGTTCATATTTATGTTTTTCTCTTTTAAAACTGCATGATAATTATAAGTAATCCACGAATTACTTATAATTATCCCACCCAAAATAAGTAAAAGCTGAGGAGTATGTGGGTGGCAGAAAAACTGGAAAAGGAAATCACGATTTTCTTATATATCAAAGCTAGAACTATAAGTAGAGGGTACTGGTGAGTAGAAGACAGCTAGTTACAGAGCTGCCCCAGCTCTAGCCCAAAGCAAAATCTTGACAAGTGAGGGAGTACGGGTGGAGAATGCAAAATTTGGCTTTTCAGATACTAGTGCTATCCTGTGAGCCTCCTTGCTACCTTTCTAAAGCCCTAAGATCTTAAGAGCCTCGTCTGGGAAGTACTACCTGAAAAGAGCCTCAAAAAAAAAAAAAAAAATTATCCTCACTTCTGGAAAGCTGACATCAAACCCTGGTCATGGTCACAAAAGCCTGGCTTTCACAAACTATCGCAGGCCCTGTGTCCCAATGTGCAAAGCCAGATGCTGCCAGGTCTTGTACACCTCGATTGTTGGCTTCTTTCATCATTCTGAATGACCAAGTGCATCCCAGAATAGAAAGACGGTGTAAGAGACTCATTCACTGGGCCTGGAGTGGCAGGTGGTATACTGGGTGACATAAGCAGGAGCCAAGAACCCTAGGCAGCCAAGACAAGGGATGAGACTAACCAGGCAGGCTGAATGGGGGAAACCAGGAGTTCATTTCAGGTCAGCACAGGCAACTCTGCCTGCCTCTGTGCCAGGCAGGCCCTGGGGACAGAGACACAAGAAGGGAGAGGCTCTCCCCTCGGAATTTGTACATGTATTAAGATCCTGAGTTTGGGATCCCAAGTAGGGCAGTTACACAAGAAAAGGAGCACATGTGCAGAAATGCCTTCTAGTGACTCCGGCTGACCACAGACATGGTCTGAGGCTACATGGGCAGAAGAAAGACATAGGACTAAAAAGGGGCAATTCCATCAAACTCCGGATAATACCGTGGGTATCACAGGTCAATCTGGGCAAGTGACATGCCAAACTAGAACCTGATGAGAAGAGGGCAATTCCCATTCCGGCAAGTGCTTATTTCCAGAGGGGAAGCCACACATCGAGCCGAACACTAGAACCCCAGGATGAGTAGTCCTCGTCCTCAGAAACCCATACAAAGTGCAGAGATGACAACGAAATGCCTCCTCTACTGACAGGGCACTGTGGCAGCCATAGGGAGGTGCATGAGAAAGCCTGGAACTGACTGAACAGGACTGACTAGTGATGTCTGTGACAAACAGGGAAATTGGGTGTGTGACACATGTCAGAGATATGGCTATCATTCTCAGATACCTCAAAGACTGTCACATATATACATGGCCCCAAAGCAGGGAGGGAAGGTGAGGATTATGAAGGGGAAGCAGAGATGGCTAAAGATGGAAGAAGGGCCAAGGAGATGGCCAGCCTGCCTAGACTCAGGCAGGATGGATGCCATGGGAACTCGAGTGCCCACAGATGTGACCTTTAACTCTCTTTTCAGGCCTGAGAAGCTGTTTCTTTGCCCTCCTACTTCACACTCAATTCTGGATGTGACATCAGACATCATCTTTGTGTGTATGGCATTCATAATGGCAACTTTTTTTCTTTGCTTCTGGAGAATTATCAACAAGCAAGAAAGGACAGGAGATGTCCATATAGCAATGATGCAAGGACTAACACCAGGGCCTCAGCCAACACGGCCAGGACTTTAAAATGCTGCATCTGGGAAGTCCAGCAGCACAAGAGCCCCTACCTGAGATGACAAATCCACCCTCAGAATATGAATCAGCTGATACTTGCTACCCTGCCTTTCAAATACCTGCTTATGATAGAAACTGTCAGCAGGTCAGGAGTCTGAGTGTAAGGATGGTTCCAGCCCTCTCTCACTGTATGACTCAGGCGCTCTGGGCCTCAATTTCTCCCATCTATAAAATAAGAACACCAGCTTGCCCTGTCCACTGTGCTAGGACTGTTGTGAGAGTCTCTTGAAAAGACAAGTGGGAAGGGGTCTGGCAGGTGAGGAACTGTCATTAAGAAAGCCTGTGGGGCCCCCAGAGCTGCTGCCCAATATCAGGCCTTCCAGGGACTCTGCGGACCACAGGATGAGGATTTCTGGCCTGGGGGAAAAGGGAGGGATCTTATTTTTTCCAAGGGCCAAGTTCAGGGAAGTTTAGTGTCCTACCCATCCACCCTCACAGCCAACCTCTCCACACCATGCTGTGCCAGCATTTTCCTAATATTTTACTGTCATGATCACTGGCCTCCCTGCCTTGCCAAGCACCCCTCTGATTTCTCACCACCACCCTCTTCAAGCCAACACACCATGCTCTCAGCTTCCAGGCCTCTGCGCCAGCTACTCCCTGCCTGGAACCTGCTTCTTCAATAATCCTAACCCCTCCTTTAGGGCTCAGTTCTAGCATCACTCTCTTCAAAAAACTTCCCAAATAGTTTACCCGGACTCCTGCCCTGGCTCTTTCACTGGGTCAGTATCCAGGCTTAGACATACCACAGACCCAGCACACTGTTTTTACAAGGCTGTTTACTTTTCTGCTTTTCCCTTTAGACCCTGAGCCTCCCAAAGGCAGAGACCATGTGGTTCACATCTCTGTAACCCCATCCCTGACCCAGAAGAGGTGGCCACGCCAATGTCTGCTGACACTTGGGACCCCATCTCTGACTTTGCCTGGAAGACCTTGAAGTCAGATCAAGAGTTGAGTGTGTAAAAGAAAACTTAGCAAGCACCAGACAGTGGGGAGCAAGTCTTGACTACATGCTTGCCCCATCCCTCCAGCCCTCCACATGCCTCACTCCTCAATTTTCCTCTCAGCCACCTCTGAGAACACAACATGTGACATTTGGGAGAATCTCTTTGAAAAACCCGACTTTTGGAAGGTTGCCCACCATTCCATCCTGTCCACAGAATCCTGCCCTCACAATGGCGCAGTGTTAGCTACACTCTAAGAAATGGCTAGATATTAGTGGCTAATAAAGTTCCCATCTGTTCAAGAATTGGTGGCTATTGCAGTAACCCAGTCACTGTCTGAGGTCCTTATACCTGTATCTTATACTTGATCCCCTCAAAGGGATATTTTCACCGTCTCCCCTTTGCCAAAAAAAAAAAAATGTAGGCTCAGAAAGGTTGAAGGATTTTCTCTGTGTCACACAGTAAGATAGTCACATTCTATCTGTTAGGAGAGTACAAATCTTGCAGGCTTCAGTCTCCAGCACCCAACCTCCACAGCATCCAGTCTCACAAGTAAAGTAAATCGCAAGTAAAATCACAGGCTTGCTTCAGTAAGACACACATATTCCTACAAAGTCTAGAAGTCTCTGCAGAAAGACAAGTTTGCCCTGCCTCTCCGGCTGGCACCACCCTGGCCCACGCCAGTACCCCCAAGAGCACCTGAAGAAAGCAGACTTTACCTTGATAACTTCTACCCCCCTGGGAGCTGCTCAGCCCCGGTGTTTTTGAAAACATACTCCCCTCCCCACCTCCCAAGCTGTCTTTTTTCTGTTCTCACAAAGAGACCTGTGACATCACTTGCCTCTCACAGTCTGCCCCTCCCAGGACTGTGGCCCATCAGTAAAAGCAGGAACTTTACTAGGTTGGGGATGAATAGGTTGGGGATGAAACAGATTCCATGGGCCACGCTGCTTCTGGTTGACTGGTATCACCTGGCGTTGTTGAAGAGGCTCCTAGCTGTGTCCAGGCTCAGTGGGAGTGCTGTGATGGACGCTGTCTGCCATGGGGCTAGGATAAGGAGTAACTACCAAGCATGCTCAAGATGACGACTTTAGGATTCTATTCGTATGACAAAGAACTGCCATCCTTGATTCCCCACCAATACTTTTACCACCTTCATCTTCCCTTGCAGGCCCATCAACACTGGGACTTCTTGAGCAATGTTTTAAACCCAGTAAGATGGGAAAGGAACCATCTGTTTCACAGTCCACTGTTCTTCAAAAGACTGACCAGCAGGAAATTCGAAATAGCTGCAACTTGTAGAGTTGGGGTAGTTGGGTTTCAGTACGTTTTGTCAGGTATGTGCTGTATGAACTTGGGCAAATCACTTTACCTTTTTTTTTTTTTTTAATTTTTTTAGAGACAGAGTCTCACTTTATCGCTTTTGGTAGAGTGCCGTGGCATCACAGCTCACAGCAACTTCCAGCTCTTGGGCTTAGGTGATTCTCTTGCCTCAGCCTCCCAAGTAGCTGGGAATATAGGCGCCCACCACAATGCCTGGCTATGTTTTGGTTGTAGTTGGCCCAGGCTAGATTCAACGCCCAGCTTTTTTTTTTTTGTAAAGACAGTTTCACTTTATCGCCCTTGGTAGAGTGCCGTGGTGTTACAGCTTACAGCAACCTCCAACTCCTAGGCTTAGGCAATTCTCTTGCCTCAGCCTCCTGAGTAGCTGGGACTACAGGCACCCACCACAACGCCCAGCTATTTTTCTGTTTTGCAGTTTGGCCGAGGCTGGGTTTGAACATACCACCTTCAGTGTATGGGGCCGGTGCCCTACTCGATGAGCCACAGGCGCCGCCCTGCCCTACTATTTTTTGTTTGCAGTTTGGCTGGGGCAGGGTGCGAACCTGCCACCCTTGGTACGTACATGGGGCCGGCGCCCTACTCACTGAGCCACAGGCACTGCCAAGTCACTTTACTTGGTTGTCTCCACTGCTGCTTCTTCTTTTTTTCTTTTTGTACAAAAGAGACTTAAAAAAAAATTTTTTTTTTTGTAGAGACAGAGTCTTACTTTATCGCCCTTGGTAGAGTGCTGGTGTGTCACACAGCTCACAGCAACCTCCAACTCCTGGGCGTAGGCGATTCTCTTGCCTCAGCCTCCCGAGTAGCTGGGACTACAGGTGCTCACGACAACGCCCAGCTATTTTTTTGTTGCAGTTTGGCTGGGGCCGGGCTTGAACCTGCCACCCTCGGTACATGGGGCTGGCGCACTACCGACTGAGCCACTGCTTCTTCTATAAAATGGGGATCACAGCTCTGTTTTACTTGCATTTAAACACACTGAATAATGCACTAGGACTCTCAAGGCTGCAAAAGGAAGTCCACTGTCTGTCTCACCAATTCTGGGACATATACATGTTGCGAAGTATTGTCCCATTTCCCAGAAGAAGTTGAGGCTGAATGAGGTGGAGGGATAAGGCCCAAATCCTACAGCAAGCAGCTGATTAACAAAGAATTATATCCAGATCCCGTGATTAGATCTACCATCCTCCTTGTCCCATTATCCAGGCTCCTCACAGCCACCACAGGCTTTGGAACCCAGACTGCCTCTGTGGAACAAGCCCTCCCAGGAGATGACTGGTCTTTTAACAATTCTGCTGGAACACAGCCACACACAAGCTCCGATGGCAGTGTGCATTAACTTGGAGAATTAATCACCACCATAAGAATTAATTATTTAGAGACACCGCTCCTCTTCCACCACTTTTCAAATATACCTCCTTAAAATGGGCTAGTGAATGAGGTACCTAGAGTAGTCAAACTCATAGCGACACCAAGGAGAATGGTGGTGCCAGGAGCTGGGGGGAGGAAGAAATGGGGAGTTACTGTCTAGTGGGCAGAGTTTCAGTTTGGAAAGATGAAAAGAGCACTGGAGATGGATGGTGGCAGTGGCTGCGCAACAAGAATATAATTTGATGCCACAGAACTGCACATTTAAGAATGGTTAAGATAGGCAATTTTATGTATATTTTACCACAATTTAAAAAAATGGCCGTAGAGAATAGTCTACTGAAGGAATCTCTACCATGGGCCCCAGCAGTTATTAAATTGCATTGATTTTTCTTACCTCAAATCCAAAACTCACAAATTAAAAACTACTTTAAGCATAAATTTTATTTCTGATTTGAGTTCAATGTATTTGTGAACAGGAGCAGATTTATAATCTGCCTGCAATCTCTTTCCTAAAATTCAATAGAAATAAAAGAGAAAGAATTCAATTAGAAAATAAAGGTCACAATCCACAATTACAAAGACATAGACTCAACCCAAAATTCTTAAGAGGATAAAGAAAATGTGGTATATGTATACACCATGGAGTACTACTCAGCTATAAAAAGGAATGAAATAATGTCATTTGCAGCAACTTGGATAGAACCAAAAACCACACATAAGTGGGAGCTAACATGGGTACACATGGGCACAAAGTGATATAAAAGACATGACAAGCCAAGAAGGGGGCAGGGTGGGAGGGTAGGTGGAGGATAAAATAGGTACAATGAATACTATTCTTATGATGGGCACACCACACCCTCAGTTGAGTGCCATGGTGTCCCAGCTCACAGCAACCTCAAACTCTTGGGCTTAAGCAATTCTCTTGCCTCGGCCCCCCAAGTAGCTGGGACTACAGGTGCCCGCCACATTGATTGGCTATGTTTTGGTTGTAGTCGTCATTGTTTGGCAGGCCTGGCCTGGGTTTGAATCTGCCAGCTCTGGTGTATGTGGCTGGCGCCCTAGCCACTGAGCTACAGGCGTTGAGCCCCTTAATTAATACTTTGAAGTTAAAAATATAAAAGAAAGTCTACAGGTATACAAAGGTAGTAATGCATGTGTTAGTATATCATAGAACCCTAGAAAGGAGCTGGATAGAAGAGATTGTGTGATTGTATGGAAATAAAAATGAAAACTAAACTTGCAAAAAAAGAACACACACAGAATGACATCAGAGAAAGTAGAAAAAAGTCATTTTAATCCCTTTGCCCTAACACAATTACTATTATATCCTTCCATACCAAAACTTTTTCTTTTTAGAGACAGAGTCTCACTTTGTCACCCTCGGTAGGATGCTGTGGCATCACAGCTCACAGCAACCTCCAGCTCTTGGGCTTAGGCAATTCTCTTACCTCAGCCTCCCAAGTAGCTGGGACTACAGGCACCCGCCACAATGTCCGGCTAATTTTTTGTTGCAGTTTGGCCGGGGCCGGGTTTGAACCCACCACCCTGGGTATATGGGGCCAGCGCCCTACTCACTGAGCCACAGGCGCTGCCCTATACCAAAAGTTTTTAACTAGTATTATTTTGGAATGGCAATCTTGCTAAAAAGAAGTAGAAACTTCTGTTTAGCCCTCTTAAACAAAGGCAGTATGGTAAAACAGAACAGTGAACCAGGACTTCCAATCTTGACATGTCACTTTCCTTTTGTTTCATCACCTCTGAAAAGAGCGGTAACTGCAACCTGCCTCCCTCAGCAATAGAAGTGACAGGGCTCCATGAACGGTGAAGCAGCACGTAGAAGTTAGCAATCAACAGGAATGCTGAAGGAACATTTTGATGACTTATGATCAGTATAAAAAACATTAAGAATTTGGAAGTTCTGATATCAATTTTAAAACACAATCACTTGCAGTTCTTTCATTATCATACCTGGTAATATAGTGGCTCCTGTGGTCATGCGGTGAACAAAGCTGTTTGCCTCAGACCTAACTAGGCTTCTTGAGACCCACAAAATCCTGCCTGACATTGCAGACTGCTCCAGATGTAACTTGTACCTCTCTGTGTTCCCTCAATATATCGAACGCTCCCACCTCAGCACCCTGACACCTGCATTCCCAGTCTGCCCTGGCTGCCCCCTTCCCATCCTCCCAGTCACCTTCCATGAGATGCCTGCTCCATCCTCTCTGAACAGGTCCCTCTCAGGGCCTATGTGTTTTCCTTCAGGGCTCTTATCACAATCAGATTGTGTCTTTTTATCTGTCACCTGCTTAGGTGGGGACACCAAGCTGGGGTGGAAGTCAATCTTGTTCCCTACTTTCTACCCGGCTCCCAGCACAGTACCTGGCATTCCAAGTATATGAATAGCTGATTGTTTGGAAAGAAAAGTAGAGGTGGGAGGGAGGAGCTGGCTCCCGGCACCCAAATCCTCTTCACCTGGATTGTTCCCACACACTGCTGCACATGCGTCCTTGGAAGGGAATGGTGGGCAGCAGTGGCATCTGCCTTTATTAGGTGCAGTCAGACAAGCCCCCTTCCTACACCCCACTTTGGCCTGCACTAGCCTCAGGCAGGCAGACAATTCCTGACTGCTGCCACACCCTTGTGTAGGATGACAGCCACGTCATGAAGTGTGGGAAGCTTGGGAAGGCAAGAAAGCTCCAGGAGGGGCTAGAACTATCAAACTTATTCCTAGCATACTCAATAATGGGCTCCTAGGCTCGACGCCTGTGGCTCAACGGGCTAAGGCGCCAGCCACGTACACCTGAGCTGATGGGTTCGAATCCAGCCTGGGCCTGCCAAACAACAATGGCAGCTGCAACCAAAAAATGGCCGGGTATTGTGGCAAGCTCCTGTAGTCCCAGCTACTTGGAAGGCAGAGGCAAGAGACTCTCTTGAGCCCAGGAACTGGAGGTTGCTGTGAGCTGAGATGCCACGGCACTCTATCCAGGGTGACAGCTTGTCTCAAAAAAAAAAAAAAAAAAAAAAATAGGCTCCTAGTCACAGCCCCTAGCAAGAAATTGCCCCATGGTGTGATGACCCCTTAGAGCAGCAGTTCTCAACCGGTGGGTCGAGACCTACAAGAACCGTATTAAAGGGCCGTAGCATTAGGAAGGTTGAGAACCACTGTCGTAGAGGAAAACTCCAGCTCAAAGTGCCACAGGTAGACTTAGGCAGTCTGATTATGGCTGTCAGACCCTGATTCACTCCATATTCCCCATTAGACCCCTGTACTCGGTCCACAGCCATCAAATGATCAACTCCCCTCCAAACAGCCCCTCACAATCCACTCACATCCAGGCAGGGGTTTTGGACAGTTTTCAGCTACTTCAAGTCTTCCCTTTCCCCTGGATAAAGTGCTTCCTCTATACCAGGCACTGTGTTTAGTGCCTTGCACCCATTTCTCATCCTCATGCTGAGAACAATCAGGTGTTATTAGCATGAGAAGTTAAGCACCTTGCCTAAAGAAGTGCTCTTAACTATACATCAGCACAGTCTCTGGGGTGTGGGCTTCTGCACACAGGTGGGCTTTATAAATGCTGTCTTTCTGCATTCCAGGGAACAGCATGGTCAGTGTGGATCATTAATGCAGTCATTCAACAAACAGCTTCCTGATCACCTACTCTGTGGGTGCTCTCAGGGAGCTGACACCAGCTCTGCGCTTAGGGACCTTGTGATTTAGCAGAGGAGAAGCACATAAAGATCATACTTGTGGAAGCAACAAAACTGATACATAATGCTTTGGTAAGTCTGAGAATTTCCTTAGAGAAACCACAGAGAATGGGAACTTGAGAGCCCAACTAAGTTAGATAATAGTTAGATCTTTAAAATACACAGGCTCAACCAGGTTAGGATACTCTCATCAGCCTTCAGGAACTAAAATCAATTCAACTGAACACAGAGCTAGATGGAATTCTCTCCTGCAGAGAAGAAAATGAGAACCTGAGGGCCAGAGCAAGGAAGAAACTTGCCTTGAGGCCACCCATCAACTAACTCAGTGACATGGAGGTGAGAAGCCAAGGTTCCTGCTTCCCCATCCCTTCTAACTCCTGGAGACTGGATATAGGACCAGGGCAAAAAGGCTTTCAAGCCATTTGGGTCCTAAAAATAAACTACCAAAGCCCACAGTGAGTGAAAGTTTTAAGAGTCTTCACAGTAGAAACAGAGTGCCAGCTCTTACCTGGAGAGTGAACTGCTGTATGACAGCTGGATTCAGGAGGCCAGGATTTCTTTCCCAGGCCAACACAGGCCCAGGCCCAGCTCAGCCCTGCCCCGGAAGGACCAGTGTTTAAAAGGCCTACCTGGGGCCCAGACTGGGACCGCACCCTGGTGAGGCTGACTTCACCAGGGAACCGTCCTACTGGCAGTCTCCCAGCCAGTGCTGGCCAAGCCGGGACGCCGGCGCCTGTCTGTAGCCTGGCGCCTCTCCTTGCAGGCCCCACCCAGCGCCTGCCCCAGCCAGGCTTCCAAAATGAGAGTGGGAGTGGGTAGGGAAGAGGCCTGCTCCCCTCCTGGTGAGGCCAGCTGGGCCTGGGTCCCTCATAGTCCCCCAGCATGGGCTGGGTCTAAAGCAGCTGCTTCCTGCTTTGCTTTTTTTCCTTTCACTTTGGTTTTTAACACCAAAGTGAAACTAAAGAACTGACGCTGTGGGGAAAGGAAAAGTAGAGAGTTAAGGACTAGGGTAGTGGAACACCCAGCTTCAAATCCCAGTAAGACTGCTAGCCCACTGAGAAACTTGGAAGGAGGCCCTCACCTTCTCCAGGCCTGTGTTCCCCTATAAAATGGGAGCGGGGAACTAGGCTGGTGATTTTAAACTGACATTTTATTTTATTTTATTTTATTTTTTTTGAGACAGAGCCTCAAGCTGTCACCCTGGATAGAGTGCTGTGGCATCACAGCTCACAGCAACCTCCAATTCCTGGGCTCAAGCGAGTCTCTTGCCTCCGCCTCCCAAGTAGCT
>CAUYRH010154814.1:0-25869 GCA_963574655.1 Perodicticus potto
TGTAGTCCCAGCTACTTGGGAGGCGGAGGCAGGAGACTCGCTTGAGCCCAGGAATTGGAGGTTGCTGTGAGCTGTGATGCCACCACACTCTATCCAGGGTGACAGCTTGAGGCTCTGTCTCAAAAAAAAAAAAAAAAAAAAGTTCAGCCTTCCCCAAAAGCAAAGAATTCAGAACCAGCATCAACAGTCATCAGCCTTTCTCATGCAGCGTCACTGTTGGACTTTCCCCATTTCCCAAAGAGGTCCTGGGATAGATCAGGCCAAACGTGGAGCCAGACCTGACTTCTCTGAGCTCTGATTCCCTGGGCTCTAATTGTGGGTCAAACAGCTGCAGCCCCCACACTCTCCTCTCTTGCCCTTCATATGGGTCCATCTGAGAGACTGAGATTTATGCTTTTAAGACTAATCTAAAGGGAATTCAACTCCTCTGGGGCTTGGCTCACACACATAGAAGCTAGGAAACTAAGGGCCTTAATTCAACATGTGCCTATTACTTCTCTTCTCCTTCTTGCAGGATCAAGGGATAGAACAACTACACAAATAACTTCTTCAATGCCAGGAATCATGTGACCCCTTCTCCTGGCAAAAACAATAAGACCTACTGAGCATTCCCTCTGTGCCAGACTTTTCTAAATACTTTCCCTGCACTTACTCATTGAAAAGTTTGTATTGAATGGCCACTGTTTGCCAAGCACAGTCCTGAGCACTGGGGACACAGCAGTAAATAAATTAAAACTACTTGCCTTCAGAGGGTTTATAGTCTGGTGGGAGAAGAAAAAAAATAAACGGGACAAACTGACACTATACTATATTAGAAAGTTATGGGCTCCTAGAGAAAATAATGCAGGTAAGAGGAATAGGGCGTGCCAGCACAGGATGAGGGACAGTTGCTGTTTTAGTTCAAGTTTTGACAATGGAGGCGGAATAAAGCCATTTTAATTGAAAAAAAAAAAGTTTTGACAATGGAGCCTTTTTAAAAAAAAAGCAAGGTGGCGCCTGTGGCTCAGTGAGTAGGGCGCCAGCCCCATATACTGAGGATGGCAGGTTCAAACCCAGCCCCAGCCAAATTGCAAGAAAAAAATAGCCAGGTGCTGTGGCAGGTGCCTGTGGTCCTAGCTACTTGGGAAGCTGAGGCAAGAGAATCACCTAAGCCCAAGAGCTGGAGGTTGCCGTGAGCTGTGATGCCACAGCACTCTACCAAGGGTGACAAGGTGAGACTCTGTCTCTAAAAAAGAAGCAACAAATGAACCTTTCCTAAGAAACAACTACTTTATGTATTTATGTATTTTAGAACTGGTATAACAACAGACAAGTGTCATCTCTGGAAGCAATTGACTCCTAACTGCTATAAGATATGCATTACCTCATGCACACGCATGTGTGTGCACACACAGAGGAGACTGAGAGGCCGAAATACAGGACTGCCATAAAGTTCGTGTGCAATTGCACACTTTTTTGTGGGGCAGGGAGGGAGGGCGACAGAGTCTCACTTTGTCACCCTCAGTAGAGTGCTGTGGCGTCATAGCTCACAGCAACCTCAAACTCTTGGACTCAGCCTCCTGAGTAGCTGGGACTACAGGTACCCACCACAAAGCCTCTATTTTTTTTTTAGAGATGAGGTCTCGCTCTTGCTCAGGCTGGTCTCAAACTCCTGAGCTCAAGCAATCCACCTGTCTTGGCCTCCCAGAGTGCTGGGATTACAGGTGTGAGCCACTGAGCCCAGCCTTGCACACTATTTTAAATTGCACACGAACTTTATGGCCACCCTCTATTTAGCTAACAGCACATAGTCGGTGGTATTTGAATCTTAGCCTTCTAACTTTGTTACATTTTGAAACAATTTTCTTTGTTATAAAATCAAACTTAATGCACATTTCCTATATTCTCCGCATAAAACTCTCCTCTTAATTAATATATGATATATTGTTGCAAACAGAAGTAGATGACCTGGACAAAAGATCAGACCCCTCCAATCCTATGCCTCCTTGTCCCTAAGCCTGTGAGAAGTTTCAGAAGGCCACATATGTTATGAAAGACAGTGTTCAGCCAAGGGAAATTTTGGCAGAAACTTGGGCTTTGGCTCCAAACACTATCGCATGCCACCAGCAGGCAGGGCTAAGCCAAGTTATGTGGCCTAGAGCCTAGAAATAAAATGGGTCACAGCCTATATGATCCTCAGCACCACCTGAGTCTCAGCCCCCCTTGTCCCAGCACTCAATGGAAAGGCAAGACCAAGTAAAAATCATGAATAGGGCTAAAAAGTAGAGAGAAAGAACCTATATGTATATCCGAGCCTGGGGCAGAGCTGCTCTGGGCAGCCAGCAGCAGCCCTTGGATGAACTAACTCACTGCTCTTCTGACTTACCCAGACAGATGGATGGAGTGGGAGTGAAAAAGCAACAGAATAAAGTGCCAGGCCTTCTCCTTATTTGTTTTCCCTCCAGAAGAAAACCATCTCAAGAGCCAGAAGTGCTCAACTCAGCCCCCAAATCAAACTTATTTAAGCTCCACCTGCAATGCTCCACACCTGAGAAGGTATGACCCCAAAACATCCCTGAATGTGACCAGTCCAGAGTGACGTCCTTCTTCCTGGGATAGTCTTAGAGGTGGGTCGGAGGAGGGCCATGAGCTTCCTTGGCCCGCAGGCCAATGGATTTCATTTTTATTGTTCTTGATATCAGTGTTTTAGAACTTAGCATTATACACCATAAAATAAATAACAAACAACTGAGTATTTGCAATGAGCTTTTGAAATCCCACCCCCCACTGGGGGTGTGCTGCATTGCCTCCTAATTCTACCCTTACAAGCAGACATAATCCATGTCTCTGAATGAATTTATAATGCAAAACCTTCAGAGGGTGGCATGTAAGTTCCACACACCTCATTTTTACAACAGAAAAAGATTATTTCCAGGAAGGGAGTTGGAAGACATGAATACCAAGTGAGCAGTGTTATATTTTATGCATGTGAAATGGAAACGTCTCCTAGTACTTAGGAACTGGTGCAGTGAACCAGAGCTGGTTTTAATTATGTAGAAATGACTAGTTACAGTAACATTCAAACTGGAAAATTGCCTCAGAGTTAGAGTAAAGAATTCATAAGATTTCAGAGTTGGTGGAGGCCAAAGTGATCATCTTATTCAATGGCATCCTGTGTTTAATTTAATCTAGTCTACAAATATTTACTGATCACCTATTACATGCTAGGAACTCAAAAAATAGTTCTCCATATCATAGTCATTGTAATTCTGGACTTTAAGAAATATAACTTGAGGCAAAATTAATGACAAACTTACTAAAACTTTAAATTTTATATTTTAATCATTACGACATTGCCTACAGTGAGTAGAATGCAGACTAAGAGACATTGTTACTCATTTCATTGACAGAAAATGCTTGATTCACAAACGTTCCTAAAATTCCTTGCAGGATCACCACAGTTCCCTCCAGGTCTAGAACCTGTAAGTTGGAAATCACTGATGTAGTTCAATGAGCTCATTTTACTACTGATGAGAACTGCCCAGTTATATCTGGGCTCCTAACTAGTCAGTGGCAGAGGACTTCGCTGGGGCCTGCAGCCTTCGCCTATTTGCTACCTATTTGCTTATGTGACAGAAAACATTCCCCATGATTCATTGTCTCTTTTCTCTGTCCCCAAAATCTGAGATGGGCACGTGGGTGATCAGGTAGAGACCAGATACCCCAGATTTTCTTGCAAATAGGCATGGCTAGGTGACGACAGCCGGTGGAATGTACACAGAATTCATGTAAGCAATTTCTAAGTCACATCCTCATAAAGGAAGCTGCTACCCCTCCAGAGTCCATCCCCACTCCCAAATTTGGTGCTTGTGGATCAGTTTTGACTGTAATTAAGTCAGAATCCTAGGGGCAAGTGCAAAAATGGGAAGAAACCCGAGTCTCTGGATGCCCTCAAAGAGCAGGGCCCTGTGAACTGCCCAACCCCCCTTCTGGACTGTTGTCAGAAAGAGAAAGAAACATCTATTTTGTCTTAGCTAATATATTTTTGTCTCCTTGTTGCAGAAATTTAGTCTAAACCTAACAAAAATAATATGCTTACATAAAATACTACAAGGTTAGAGGATAAGGGAAATAGCAAAATACACATTTGGAAATAAGAACGGTATTTCATTTGTGTCTCTGATTCATTGCATTATATCTGATCATGGGTGATTACAGAAGAAAATCAACCTCTGACTGTGGCAACTGCCTCTGGGTATTTACCATAGTAAGAGTCTCCCGTGTTGGTTTCAGAGTTGGTCTGTGTGATCTAGAGAAGACGACAGGAGTGGTGGGGTGTGATTTCCGAGGCTAGATCAGAACAGCATTTTTGATTCTGCATTGCTCCCCGCTTTTAGAGCACTTGGTCTTTAGGGGGAGCCAGGTCCCCTGCCATGAGGACACGTCTTTAAGGGGAGCCAGGTCCCCTGCCATGAGGACACACGGGGAGCCCTGCAGAGAGCCCAATGTGGTAAAGAATGTGAGGACTCCACTCAGTAGCCAACAGGAAACTGAGATGGACATGGAAGCAAATGCTCCAGCTTCCCAGAAGGCTTCCGGTAACTGCAGCCACAGAAGACGTCTTGTTTGTCTCATAGGAGAGCCAAAGACAGAACCATCTGGCTACAGAATGTGTTATAAACTGCTAGATCCCTTAGAGAAAATGGTATAAAGTTTCCTCCAAAAATTACCACACAATCCAGCAACCTCACCTTTGGGTATATATCCAAAGGAAATGAAATCAGTGTCAAAGAGCTCTCTGCAACCTCATGTTCATTACAGCATTATTCACAGTAGCCAAAATATGGAAACGACCTGCACATCCATCATTGGATGAATGGGTAAGGAAAATGTGGTATAGACAAGATCGGATGCATACAGGGTGAAAACTCAAACATCTCGACAGCCAGGAAATAAACAATATGGTTAAAAATGATCTGAGCAGACATTCTCAAAAGAAGACAATGGCCAAAAAATGCTCAACTTCACCAATCATCAGGGAAATGCAAATCAAACCCACTATAAGATATCATCTCACCCTAGTTAAGATGGCTGCTACCAAAAAAAAAACCAACAACAACCAAGAAATAGCAAATGCTGGCAAGAATGCAGAGAAAAGGGAACCCATACTGTGTTGGTGGTAAACTAGTACAGCCACTGTGGATAATAATACGAAGGCTCCTAACAAAAACATGAAGAGAAGTACCATGTGCTCCAGAAACCCCATCCCACTACTGGAGATTTATCCAAAGAAAGGAAGTCAGTACATTGAAGAAACATCTGCACCCTGGTGTTTACCGCAGCACTGTTCATCATAGCCAAGATATGGAATCGGCCCATGTGACCAACAACAGATGAGTGGATAAAGAGAATTTGTATGTCCACAATAGAATACTGTTTAGCTGTAAGAGAAAGAATGAAGTCTTGTCGTTGATGACAACACGGATGGAAGTGGAAGACATTATGTTAAGTGAGATAAGCCAGGTGCAGAAAGCTAAACACGGCGTGTTCTCACTCATGTGTGGAAGCTAAAAAACATTTGGTCTCATAGAAGTAAAACATAGAACCGAGGATACTAGAGGCTGGGAAGGGTAGGAGGAACAAGGGAGAGAGAGAAATTTATAATGGATACAAAATTATAACAGGCTAGGTGGAATTAATTCTAATGTTCTATAGCACTGTACGGTGACTATGGTTAATATATGTTTCAGGTAAGAAGAATGTACTGAATGTTCCCAACACAAAAAATGATAAATATTTACAATGATGAAGGTGCTAATTATCCTGATCTAATCACTGTGTATTATATGTATCACAATATCTCTACCTGCCCCATAAATATGAACAAGTATAGGCTCGGCGCCTGTAGCTCAGCGGGCTAAGGCGCCAGCCACGTACACCTGAGCTGGCGGGTTCGAATCCAGCCCAGGCCCGCCAAACAACAATGCCGGCTGCAACCAAAACATGGCCGAGTGATGTGGCGGGCGCCTGTAGTCCCAGCTACTTGGGAGGCAGAGGCAGGAGACTCGCTCGAGCCCAGGAATTGGAGGTTGCTATGAGCTGTGACGCCACGGCACTCTATCCAGGGTGACAGCTTGAGGCTCTGTCTCAAAAAAAAAAAAATATGAACAAGTATATGTCAATTAAAAATGTTTTAATTTAAAAAAAATAGAAAAAATAGTATCATATAACCAACTAAAAAAATCAAAAGGAAAATTTAATACATATACACAGTGGAATATTCAGACACACACACACACACACGCAAAAAGAAAAGAAAATGCTCCCCTTTTTTATTTTATTTATTTATTTTTTTGAGACAGAGCCTCAAGCTATCCCCCTGGATAGAGTGCTGTGGCATCACAGCTCACAGCAACCTCCAACCTTGGGCTCAAGCGAGTCTCCTGCCTCCGCCTCCCAAGTAGCTGGGACTGCAGGCTCCTGCCACAACGCCTGGCCATTTTTTGTTGCAGCTGTTGTTGTTTGGTGGGCCCGGGCTGGATTCGAACCCGCCAGCTCAGGTGTACGCAGCTGGCGCCTTAGCCTGTTGAGCCACAGGCGCTGAGCCGAAAATGCTCCCCTTTGACCTCAAGGATGTGCCTGAGGTCATTAGGCTAAGTGAAAAAAGCCATACACAGAAAGAAAAATAGTGTCCTGTATGATCTCATTTCTATGTGGAACCTAAAAAATTAGAACTTATAGAAGCAGAGTGTAGAATGATGGTTACCATGGTCTGGGGAGAGGGAAATGGGAGATGTTGAAACAGAGGGTAAATTCTCAGATATAAGGTGAGTAAGTTTGGGGATCTAATATACAGCCTGGTTACTATAGTTAATAATACTGTGAGCTGAGCATTGTGGTAGATGCCTGTAATATGCTAGCTACAGTATGCTAGAAATATTGGCCTACCTCCCCTGGTGAATAGGTTAACTCCATGGAAAATCTGGTATATGCTTCCTACTTGTCTAGGATTAAAGGTAATAATCTCTCTAAACACATCTCTTCCTTTTTTTTTTTTTTTTGGCTGGGCTGGGTTTGAACCCGCCACCTCTGGCATATGGGGCCGGCACCCTACTCCTTTGAGCCACAGGCGCCACCCAACACATCTCTTCTTAGTGAGAATTTGTATGATTTGGGGAAGTTAAGGATAGAGTTAGGTAATCTTACCATGTATAACCCCAGACCCTAGGCAAAAGAGGCAAACTCACATCAAATTACACAACTGATTTATGTTTTAATTTTTCTTAATATTCAGGTGAAATGAATTTTTAAATGTAGAAGTAATTGTTTCATTATCATTTAAACAGCTATCCAATGCATTGTGACTAATATCTGCTACCGTGTATGGAGATGATGACAATAGTCACAGATGGCTCAGCCAGCATCCAGTGAGTCACCATGTCCTGTAAAAAGTAACCTCTGAATGTGCCCAGAGTCCCCGGCCCAGGCTTTTCTGGTGAGGTCTCAGAGCAGAGTTGCCACATTGTTTTTTTTTTTTTTTGTTTTGTTTTGTTTTGTTTTTTGAGACAGAGCCTCAAGCTGTCACCCTGGATAGAGTGCTGTGGCATCACAGCTCACAGCAACCTCCAATTCCTGGGCTCAAGCAAGTCTCCTGCCTCTGACTCCCAAGTCGCTGGGACTACAGGTGCCCGCCACAACGTCTGGCCTTTTTTGGTTGCAGCCGTCATTGTTGTTTGGCGGGCCCAGGCTGGATTCGAACCCGCCAGCTCAGGTGTACGTGGCTGGCGCCTTATCCCGTTAAGCCACAGGCGCCGAGCCAAAAAAGACGAACACATTGTTTTTATAAGGGGATGAACTTGTACTTTAAAATGGAGGCTCAAAGAGTGCCTGAACTGAATGTACCCCTTCCTGAAATAGTCACCACAATTTCAAACCCAAACCCAGCCATGTTTTGATGAGATACTAAAAATCCCAGGACTCAGGGAGGACCATCATTAGAGAGAAAGAGTCTGAGCCAGCTGCCAGCATCCAGTGACCTGCCATTTATTCCTCAGACAGTCATGAGGATCTGCTGTATGGCAGACCATGAGGCCCAGTGACTGGGGCATACATGGTCCCTGCCATTAGACTCTTACAGTCTAAAGATCAGAGCTGCTTCCCTCTAAAGCAGTCACAGAGAGGCTTGGGCTGCCTCCTCCAGAGACCTGTGAGCCCACAGAGTGCAGCCAGTCAGTAGGACAGGACACGCGGCAATTTGGCCTTTAATGTGGATGATTCCACAGGGCTTCCTGCTACGTACAAATAAGCCTTCCTTTTCCTAAAGCGTGTTTGTCTGTTAAGATAATGCAATCCAGCCCTACTCCAAGCTGGAAGGTGGAAATAGGAATCCAGCCTTTCTAGCCCTTTGCTTCCTGGAGTAGGGCATTTTAGGACTGCTGGGGCAGGGGAGGTCAGGATGGTGGGCTCACTGGATGACAGGGAGTATCATTTCTCTGCTTTCTCAAAGAGCTAGAGAACTTGAACAAGGCAGATAGGTTTTCAGACCCCCAACCAGCCTAGGGAATGAGAGTTACATTTTCAATCTGTGTCTGAAACAATGTTTTGATGTCCCAAACACTCCCCCCAACAACCCCAGTTGTAACAGTATCTAAAGGCCCAGTTACAGAGAGGGTTGGGCTGCCTCCTCCGGAGACCTGTGAGCCCACAGAGAGCAGCCAGTCGGTAGGACGGGACACGGCAGCCAGTCGGTAGGACGGGACACGTGGCAACTTGGCCTTTAATGTGGATGATTCCACAGGGCTTCCTGCTACATACAAATAAGCCTTCCTTTTCCTAAAGCGTGTTTGTCTGCTACGATAATGCAAGCCAAAATTAAGACACACACACACACACACACTTATATTACTTAGATCCATTTTGCAGAAGAGGTGAGACTGTTTAGGGCAAAAGCCCTTTATTTACTACTGTTCTCATCTGAGAATAATCCTCCCTCCCTCACTGATTATCCCCACTACTCTAATGTCCCTTGTACTGGGTTGAATAGCGCCCCCCAAAATTTGTGTCCATCTGGGACTTCAGATTATGATCTTATCTGGAAATAGAGTCTTTGTAGGTAGATGTAATTAGTTAAGGTGACATCATACTGGATTAGGTGGGCACTAAATTCAAGTACTGGTGTCCTTAAGAGAAGGTCATGTGAAGTCACAGAGCCATGCCTCGAGAAGCCCAAGTGATATCAGAGAGCAGAGTGACACAGCTATAAACCAAGGAATGATAAGGGTTGCCAGCAGCCACCAACAGCCAGGAAGAAGCAAGGGAGGACTCTTTCTCAGTGCCGTAGAGACTCGGAGGGGACACCGACCTGCTGACGCCTCGTTTTCCCACTTCTACATTCCAGAACTGCTTCATGGCAGAGACATCCAAAGAGCAGACTGGCTGAAGCTGCCGTGGCAACAGCCTGGAGGCTGAGGATGGGAAGTACGTTTATTCCACTGACAACAGTCAGAGGTGCACATCCCCATCAAACAGAAGTGCAGACGCTGCGGATGTGCTGTGAGTTGACTAGCACCTCCTTAAAGGGCCTGTGCCCCCAAAGGGTCGCTCTTAAATTTATCCCAACAGACAGCACTGAGCCTTCAAGGACAGGTGCTACGAGAGATTTGATCAGCTAGTCAGTGAGGGGCTCACCCGAGTCAGGGAAGTGCAGGGGAGAGATCCCCAGTTGGAAGAGACTGGTCTCCAAAGAATCTCAGAGCAGCTCACGTGCGAAAGAGCCCAGCTCAGAGGGCAGCAACTGCTAGCTCTCAGCACAGCCTTTTTGGCCCCTTCATTCTACCTTCCCTGTCACCTTGCAGCAGTCAAAAGTTGCGCCTGATGGTAGGATAGAGAAAAGAACTGGCATTGTAAAGAGAGAAGGTGGGTGTGGTGACTCATGCCTATAATCCTAGCACTCTGGGAGGCTGAGGCAGGAAGATGGCTTGAGGTCGGGAGTTCAACAGCAGCCTGAGCAAGAATGAGACCCATCTCTACTACAAATAGAAAAAATTAACTGGGTGTGGCGGCTCATGCCTGTATTCCCAGCTACTTAGGAGGCTGAGATGAAAGGCTGGCTTGAGGCCAGGAGTTTGAGGTTGCAGTGAGCTATTAAGATGATGCCACTGTACTCGCGCCAGAGTGGTGGAGCAAAACAACAAAAAGAAAAAGTCAACCCCTTTCTTCTGGAGGCTTCGTGTCCACAATGGGCCAACACTGAATGAATCAGAGTTGTTAAGGCTCCTCTGGACTGGGCACAATCCAAATGCAAACTGTCCTGAGATCTAAAATGATCAGAGGATTTTTCATGTTCTGTGAATAATCAGATAAGCTACGGGGCCTCCCAGGGCTCTCAGCCAGGGGAAGGTATCCCCATAGGAGTTTACAGGGCCAGTTGTGAGGAAAAAGTAAGTTTACTTTCTGACTAGGCTCTTTGAATCCTGCTCTCTCAATTACACTGTGAAAGAGAGGAACAAGGTGTTATAGGTACCTGCCACGGGGGGTTGACCTAATACTGGAGGAGGTGAGGGGAACACAGACAGGGCCTCAGGCAGTGCAGAATCTTGAAAGTTCAAAGCAACAGCCTCCAAAGGGGATGTGAAGAGCGAATAAGGAAGGTAGAAATCGAGGTCAGGGTGGGCTTTCTGAATTAGTCGTATGAGAGATGGAATAGTTTGGTTGACTTCTAGGTCGAAAGCATGGTCACAGGAACTGGTATCTAGGAAGGAAGCTGGGGCCACCCGTGAGACGGGAACATGAGGCAGGGTGTGAGGCAGAGGGGAGGGCTGTGACCATCGTCATCCATGAGTGAGAAGGAGCGGATCGGGAAGTCTGCGTCAACCACAAAGGAGCGTGGCTTCACAGACGGCTCCGTGGCAAGGTCTGGGAAAGAAGTGAGAAGGGAACTCCAGGAAGGAGAGGGATCGCCAAGTTTTACTGGGATGAGATCATGGGTTTACAAGTGGGGGTCAATCAATAAAAACAGGAATATGAGGAGCGATGATTCAGGCCTTGATGGTCCTCTACATATAGCCTGGCTACTCAAAGTATGATCTGCGGACCAGTGACACCAGCCTCCCCTGAGAACCGGGTGTCGGGCCCCATGCTAGACCTGCCATGTTACCAGCTGCTCCCAGTTCCTTCAATGCACAGTAAAGTTCCAGAGTACAGCAGACTTTCCAGCACCAGGGGAGCACTGTGAGGTTACTGCATGGATCTGCATATTCCTGTCCTTTTGAGTCCATCGCGGGGTTGAAGCCTTGGCTTCCTACTTTTTGGAAACCAATGTCAGGAAGCATTGCAAATGAGTCCCTGGGTACACTGTCAGTGACATGCAGCTGGGCTCAGGCTGCTATGACAGTGTTAGAAAATCTGGTCAACAGCCCCCTTTGTTAGCCATGTTTTGTAGGGACAGTGTGGCTGAGAGGAAACAGTGAGTGACTGGACAGAGGAGGCAAAGATGGAGCCCACAGTATCCCCAGTGGCTTTACTTGCTTTGTGCCTGCTGTCCCACATTCCTCACTCCTGCAGCAATTGCACAGGTACTCACCAGGTCTGGACCAGGGGCAGACAGGCACTCTCAAATGTCTTCTTCAGTTTCCAGAGTTTTTGCATAAATCATATCATATTGTAATATTCATTCATTTAGGTAGAATATACTTTATTTACAGCTTTTGAGGATTTATCCTACATCACATAGCTAATAAGTGGCTGAGCTGGGATTTGAATCTACGGTGTCTCACAAAGTCACCACACATGGAGGAAATGGGAAATTGTAGCTAAATGTACCTTTATTTACAAAATAGTCATTACAAAATTTTACTGAGAGGTGGCCAACACTTAGAGAATATTTTGTAAATAAAGGTACATTTAGCTACGATTCCCGTTCTCCTCTATGTATGGTAACTTTGGATACCCTGGAGACTCTCTGCCTTTAGTCCGTTTCTCCAGAAAAGGCAGGCTTCTTTATGAAAAGTCTTGTTATTTATTCCATAGACATTAGAGTTTGGTGGGCCTTGACTTGTAAAGTGTTTGGTTTCCTAATTATATGAGCAAGGGAATTTGAAGTGCAGAAAAAGGCCCTTTCAGTGACAATCTTTCTAGTGCCCTCCAATCCATTTCAAGGGATATCACAAACAGAGGAAGAAGCGCCACAGAAAGCAGAGAGCCCCATTTCGATGGGCCTATTTGGGACAATGTGGAGAGAAGTGCTCATGCCCTTTGTGCAGGGGGGAGCAGTCAGGAGAGCTCAACAAGAGGGGTGTCATATTGCCAGCTGTGTGGCTGTGAAACAACACTGTCTAACCACCTTGATTCCAAATGAACACACATCATATTAAATATATTGATGCTGGGCCCCAACCCTACCCCTAACACAAGGACCTGGAAGCCTCTTCATCCCCAAGGGCCACCTGACCCTAACCATCACCCAAACCTGGGCACCAACCCTATCTGTAACATAGGACCCTGATTCCATCCGCAATGCCACCTGACCCTAGCCATCACCCAGACCCGATCCCTAACCCTAGCCCTACCACAAGGGCCCTGAACCCTCTTCTTCCCCAAGGGCTGCTTGACTCTAACCATTACTTGAACCCAGTCCCTAACCCTAGTCCTAACCCAACAGCCCTGAACCTCTTCATCCTCAAGGGCCACCTGACACTAACCATCACCTGAACCCCAATCCTTAACCCCTAAACTTAACTTTTATGCAAAGGCCCTGAACCATCTTCATTTCTGAGGGCCACCTGATCTTAACTTTCACAAGAATTCAGACCCTAACCCTAGCCCTAATCCAAGGATCCCAAACCCCCTTTATTACCAAGGGCCACTTAATCCTAACCATCACCTGAACCTGAGCCATAACCCAAAGTCCCTGACCCTCTTCATCCTCATGGCTGCTTTACACTACCCATCCCCTGAACCTAGGCCCTATTCCTAGCCCTAACCCGAGAGCCCCAAACCGTCTTTATCCCCTATCTCCTGACCCTAACTATCACCCAACCCAAACCCTAATCTTAGCCCTATTCCAAGGACCCCAAACCCTATTCTTTTCCAAGGGCTCCTGACCCTAAACATTATCTGGTCCTGAATCTAATTGCTAGCCCCAACCCAAGGGCCCTGAACCCTACTCTTCCACAAGGGCTGCCTGACCCTAACCATCACCCCCAACAGAAGCCAAACCCTTGCACAAACCCAAGTGCCCCAGACCCTATTTGTCCCCAAGGACAATTCATCCCCAAGGGCCACCTCTTCATCCCCAAGGGCCACCTGACCCTAACCATCACTGAACCTGAACCTAAACCCTAGCCCTAACTCTATTCTTGCCCAATGTCTACCTAGTCCTAACCATCACCCCAATGGAACCTGAAGCCTTGCCCTAACCCAAGGGCCCTGAACCCTATTCTGCCACAAGGGCTGCCTGATCCTAACCATCACCCCCACCCAAACCTGAGCCCTAGTCCTAACCTGAGGACTATGAACTCTATTTGTCCCCAAAGGCCTCTTAACTCTAACCATCACCCAAACCTAAACCCTAACCCTAGCCCTAACCTGAAGGCCTTGAACTCTAGTCATCCTCAAGGGCCACCTAACCCTGACTATCGCCCAAACCTGACCCCAAACTGGAACCCTAGGCCTAACCCAAGGGCCCTGATAAACCCTGTTTATCTCCAAGGACCACCTAACTCTAACCGTCACTCAAACTCAAACACTTAAAAAATTAGGCATACATGGGACATTTCTTAAACTGATAGAAGCCATTTGTGACAAATGCACAGCCAATGTTATACTGAATGGAGTAAAACTGAAAGCATTCCCACATAGAATTAGAACCAGACAAGGATGTCCACTATCACCACTATTATTCAGCACACTGCTGGAAGATCTAGCCAATGCAATCAACAAAAAAAAGGTTTTAGGGGTATTCAAATCGGGGCAGAAGGGGGCAAACTCTCACTCTTTGCTGATATGATCTTATACTTACAAAACTCCAGAGACTCAGACACAAGACTTCTGGAAGTGACCAAGAAATACAGTAATGTGGAGTATAAAATCAATGTCCACAAATCAGTAGCCTTCGTATATGCCAATAATCAAGCTGAGAAGCAAATCAAGGACAGTAGCTTTACAGTAGCTTCAAAGAAAATGAAATACCTGGAAATATATTTAACAAAGGAAGTTAAGGATCTTTCAGAGAAAAGTATGAAACACTGAGAAAAGAAATGGAAGAACATACCATGCTATTGGCTTAGAAGAATCAACATTGTTAAAATGTCTATACTACCCAAAATCTATTGCATAGATTTAATGCAATCCCCATTAAAATACCAATATCATACTTTGAAGAACCCGAAAAAGTAGTTCTTATTTTTGTATGGAGCCAGAAAAAAACCTGTATAGCTAAGGCAATTCTTAGTAATAAAAACAAATTCAGAGGCATCACTGTACCAGACTTCAGGTTATACGACATTCCACAGTGATCAAAACAGCATGTAATTGGCACAAAAATAGAGACATGGATCTATGAAACAGAATAGAAAGGCTGGAGATGAAACCAGCCTCTTACCACCCACTGTCGTCAATAGACCAAACAAAAGCATTCAATGGGGGAAAGAATCCCTGTTAAATAAATGCTGGTGGGAGAAGTGCATAACCACATGTGAAAGATTGAGACTAGACCCGCATCTCTTGCCACTTTCAAAAACTCCCAATGAATAAAAGATTTAAATCTAAGACACAAAATGATAAAAATCCCAGAAGAAAGTATAGAAAAAACTCTAAATGATATCAGCCTGGGGAAATATTTTATGAGGAAGATTCTACTGGCAATCTCAACAACAACAAAAATAAATAAAATGGGACTTCATTAAACTAAAAACCTTCTGCACAGCTAAGGACACAAAAATTAAAGCAAAAAGACAACCCCCAGAATGGCAAAAGATATTTTCATGTTACAAATCTGACAAAGGGTTGATAACTAGAATCTACAGAGAACTCAAATTAATCAACAAAAATAGAGAAAACAGCAAAAGACATGACTAGAACCTTCTCTGAAGAAGACAGATGAATGGCTAATAAATACACGAAAAGATCCTCATCATCCCTAATCATCAGGGAAATGCAAATCCAAACCACCTTGAGATAGCACCTAACCCCAGTGAGAATAGCCCACATCACAAAATCCCAAAGCCGTGGATGCCGGCACAGTTGTGGAGAGATGGGCACATTTTTACACTGTTGGTGAGATTGCAAACGAATACATCCTCTTTGGAAAGGAGTATAGATAATTCTTAAAGAACTAAAAGCAGACCTTCTGTTTGATCCCACAATCCCATTACTAGGTGTCTACCCAGAAGAAAAAAAAATCATTTTGTAAGGACAATTGCCCTAGATTGTTTATCGCAGCTCGATTTATTTTTTGTTATTTTTTTTAAGTTATAGAAATAAATTTTATTTTTAGTTTTCAAAAGTAAAATAGTATATTTTAAGTAAGGCGTTAACAAGATGTTGTATCTGGTTAACTTCACACAACATTACTGTTTTCTTGAAAATTCTCAAAACCGACTTGCATTGCACTCTTTAAAAAAGAGACTAGGCTCTGCGCCTGTGGCTCAACGGGCTAAGGCGCCAGCCACATATACCTGAGCTGGCGGGCTCGAATCCAGCCTGGACCCGCCAAACAACAATGACAGCTGCAACCAAAAAATGTCTGGGCGTTGTGGCCGGCGCCTGTAGTCCCAGCTACTTGGGAGGCGGAGGCAGGAGACTCGCTTGAGCCCAGGAATTGGAAGTTGCTGTGAGCTGTGATGCCATGGCACTCTATCCAGGGTGACAGCTTGAGGCTCTGTCTCAAAAAATAAATAAATAAATAAATAAAAATAAAAAAGAGACTAAAGGATACTTGCATTTAACAATTTCTGCAAAGAACACAATTCTACAATGTCCATATTTTTCATGATACTCAAAATATTGAGGTTATTTAAATCGCCAAGATGTGGAATCAGTCCAAGTGCTCATCATCCCATGAATGGATTAACAAATTATGGTAGATGTATACTATGGAATAATGTTCAGCCATAAAGATAGAGATTTTATATCTTTTATACTAACCTGGATAGAGTTGGGGAACATTTGGTTTAGTAAAATATCACAAGAATGGAAAAGTAAATATCCAGTGTATTCAATACTAATATGAAGCCAGAAGACAAAATAATATACCCCATACAATAGAAAAACTTAATTTAATTCAAGTTGGAAGGGGTTGTAGAAGGAGGGAGTAGAGGTGAGGAGGAAGAGGAATTGGTGTGCTCCCACCTAAAGGGCACAATGCAAGGGTATACACAGACCTCCTGGGTGAGGAGCATAACTACAACAAGGACATTACCTAACAAACAAACATTGTAACCTAATTGTACCCTCACATCAATCTGAAATTTTAAAAAGTGTTATCAGAAAGGGATGCTGAATTTTATTGAATGCTTTTTCTGCATCTATTGATAGGAGCATATGGTCTTTGTTTCTGCTTCTATTTATGTGGTTAATTACATTTATAGTTTTGCTATATCTTATCCTACATGTACTAATCTTATCCCTCATCCCTGGGATAAGATTACCTGATCATGATGTATCATTTTTTTAATATGTAGCTGTATTCTATTTGCTAGAATTTTATTGTGCATTTTTGCGCCAGCATTCATGCGTGAGACTGCTCTGTAGTTTTCCCTTTTTGCTGGGCCTGAGGACAAGAAAGGCACACCCCAGTGAGGCGGCACCTTCAGGTGTGGGGACAGGGAGGGTCTCACCAAGGAAGCGCTACCAGGTCTGGGGACAAGCCAGTGACAGTAACAGATTTCGTGGTCACCAGCAAGGCGGCCTCCTCAGGACTTGAGGGGACAGAACAGGTCTCCCCACAGGAGGTGGCGCCCTGAGGCCTGCTGAAAGAAGGTCCCAACCACCACCATGGGCGCTCGGCAGTCCCAGCCATGCAGCTCCCTCAGATGTGGGACAGGAAGGTCTCACTCACTGCGGGGACCTCAGCTGTCCCCACTGAGGCGATGCCCTCAGGCCTGAGGACAGGAAGGTCTCACTGACCTTGGGGCCTCCCCTGAGCGGCCATCAGGTCTGCATAGAGAAAGGGCTCACTCACTCAACTCCCAGGCCCTCCCAGCGAAGTGCAGGCCTCAAGTATGGCACAGAAAGGTGTCCCTCACAAATGGGTCCTCTGAGGTCCCTAGTGTGTGATGCCCTCAGGGGTGCAAACGCAGGAAGGTCTCAGGCACCGCAGCCAGGGACTAGGGAGCCTCCGGCACGGCAACTCTGCCTACTGCGCAGATGTTGCCGTTGCTTTGGGTGTTCCGCCCCCTGCTGGTGGACGCAGGAGCTGCAGACCCCGCTGGGGGGGGAGCTCATGGGGCAGGGCAGGGCGCGCGCCCCCTGCTGGTGCGCTGCGGAACCAGTTACCGGGCGAGATTTTGGAAATCCAATCTGAAGTGTACTCACTATCCTACGTCTTTTAGAAAATGGTGAGAGAACCTGGTTTCTTGTACCCTCAATGAATCCAACAATAAAAAAAAGAAAAAGAAAATGGTGAGGGGAGGAACAATTAAAGCAAAACATAAGGAATGAAATAAATGTAGACATAAACTTTATAACTTACACAAAATTTCACTGGAAATCATCCTCAGATTTAAATCGCAAACCTATTACAGAAAGACTCTAGAAGAAAACATAGAAGAAAAGCTCGATGACCTTGAGTTTCATTATGAATCTTAACACCCAACACCAAAAGATCATCCACAACATGGAAAATAATAACATGGATGTTATAACATTAAACATTTGTACTCTAAGAACGACCAGCTATGCGCAGACAATTTTAAGGAACTAAGGGTGACTTTTTTGGTGCCGATGCTTACAAATCCCTCTGAGAAAAATCTGCCTGATACCTGGATATCAGGGTTGCCAGCCATACAGATGAGTAAGGAAGGCCATTTTCTGGGAGGCCTTGGAATCTAGGAATGTTCGGGGAATGTCAAGAAAAGAGGAATTCAAATTTTGCAGTACCAAAATCTATAGGTACTGCAGTTAACATCTGATATTCTGGTCTTGGCTTGAGGTCTCACCTCAATAAGGCTTTTAAATGTTCAATCTGAGATTCCTTATGAAAAGTTCCAGCAGAGCAAACTTTAAAAGACCTATGTGGTCAGCACTGTTCTTGCTGCATTCATATAAATAATCAGGCAAAATCTATCAAAACTGAACTTACTTTGAAAACAAGAGTAATGTTACTTTACTATCTATGATCAAAAATAAGGGTTACTATATGGAGAAATTTTATATGCCCAACCAAAACTATAACCCTCATAGATGATCAGACTCTACTCCATCTATTGTCTTTGAGCTATTTTTGCCTCTTTATGAATTGGATCCTGTTTTCTGGTGCATTTGCCCCAGTTCCACAGTGACACTTATGGATCAAGAAGCCAGGACTGTCCTTCCTATAAATCTGTCTATCGTCAGCTAATTTGCAGGCCTCCCACCACTGAACAAATTTAGATGATGAACATTTTTCTTCCAAAGTTACATAACAAAATTGGGGTACATTCATGCAGTAGAACATTATTCAGCCATTTTCATTCAGAAAAAGATAAACTTTCATGAATGAATCTTCCCTGTACACTAATCAGTAGAAGAAGACAGTCTGAGAGGGATACCACTGTATGACCCCCACAAAAGGCAAAACTATACAGATGGTAGACCAGTGGCCGTATGGGGTTTAAAGTATTCCATATGATACCTTAATAGTATATACCTTCTACAGGGCATTTGTCAAATTACACAGAATTTTGTAGCCCAAAGAATAATTCAAATCTATTCAAATTAAGTTAAATTATTTAGAATGTGGAATATCTCAGCAGAGGATGCATAATGTGACGAAGAAGTAAACTGTGTTCCAAATTGCTGTGATTTGGAAAGGCATCCCAGCCATAGGGGTGACTTGTCTGATCAGGAGGTGGCCCAGGTCCACGTGAAGCCTCACAGGGGATGCTGTTATAAATACCCCAGCACCACCTCGAGGAAGTGGATTCACCTCCAGGAAGGGGATTTGTGCTAGTATATCATGCTTGGTTAGCACCGAGGATGCTGCATCTCGTGTCAATCCACAGCCCTCCCACTCCCTGAATGCTAAAGATCCATTCTAGAGCTTTCCTTGCCCTTGCTGGCCAGGATTCAGCTCCAGGGATGGCCCCCTCCTTCAGGGGCCCCCTAGACACAGGGTAGGACAAATGCCTATCTGAGCCAGATGGGCTTTTGCCTTTCAGGTTCTGGGGCTGCAAGCACTTCCTTCTGTCCAGGACACATGAGATTCCCAGCATAGGGACCCCTTATGACTTAGTACCCAGAGACAGGCTTCTGTTTTATTCTACCTTCAAAACTTCAGGGCCACAAACCCGAAAATGGTCTCTGCCTAGCCATCACTGGGCACAGGATCCCAGCACAACCTCAAGCCCAGCAGACATGCCCCACTCTGATCTGTCTGGGGCATCAGGCAGGGAATAAGGCACCCTGGGAGAGGTCACGGTATCTGGACCCAGCATTCAGGCCCTGTTGTGATCTGCCTGGAGCGCCTAAGAGGGGGTAGAGTACCCTGGGAGAGGCCACAGCACCTAGATCCAGCAGTCAAGTACTGCTGTGAGCTCCCTGGGGCACCCGGAAGGGGATGAGTCACCTGGGAGAGGTCACAGTGTGGGGTACATCAGTCAGTCCCTGCTATGATCTATCCGTAGCAACCAGGAGAATGAGGCAGACTGGCAGAGACTACCACAGCTGGGTTTAGTAGTCAGGCTCTGCTGTGATCTGTCTGGGGCACCCAGGAGCGGGACAACGAGCCCTGGTAGAGGCCACAGCACCTGGGGCCAGCAGGAATGTGGAGATCACTGGCAAAGGCAGAAACACTGTGATGGTTTGAATTATGCTCCCTCAAATTTTTATGTTGAGGTCCTCACTCCAGTACCTTGAATGTGACCTTATATGGACCTAGGGTCTTTGTAGCTAAGATCATTAGGGATAACCTTAATCTGCTATGACCGTGACCTTATAAAAAGTGGAATTTGGTCACATATGTGCACACAGGGTAGAAGGTTTACAAAGATTGGAGGTTTGCTTTCACAAACCAAGAAACTACCAGAACATGGAAAGAAGTTGGAACAAATGCTTCTCTAGTGCCTTCAAAGGAAGCATGGCCATGCTGACATCTATATTCCAAACTTCTGGTCTTTTTTTTTTTGCAGTTTTTTTGACCAAGGCTGGGTTTGAACCTGCCACCCTCGGCATATGGGGCCAGCACCCTACTCCTTGAGCCACAGGTGGCTCTCCAAACTTCTGGTCTTCAGAACCATAAAACTGTCCTAAGCCTCCCAATTTGTGGTATTTTGTTTGGCAGTCCTAGGAGCCCGCCAATACAGGCACGTTCTGCTCAATCCACCACTCTTCCCCCACCCCCAATTGCAGCTGTCTCCCCAATTCTACCCACAACAGGGTGAGAAAAAGAAGCAGTGTCCTTAACAGGCCATGGCCACTGCTGGGAGGTCACTCCTTACCCTGCCTGTCTGGAAATCAGTATTCAGCCTCCTGGGGCCAGTGGGAGGATGAGGACAGGAGGGGCAGGAAGGTCAGTGTCCGTGGAGACATCCCGGCCTCCACCTGCTGTCTCTGGAGTTCAGAAAGCCCAGGGCTGGCCAAACTCCACCCTCACACCTCCCCTGGTCCCTCCTCCAGCCATCAACTCTCTGGAATAGCCATAACATCCCTTTTATTGTCCTCAGGAAGCCATGGAAAGAGGTGGCACCATCTGGTCATGGTGTCTCGCCACTGTCTAGGCTGGGAGAATAGACTCTGGGGCCACAGCCTTCTTGTCACAGAGGCAAGGTGTAGAGTCAGAAAGGGAAGGGGGGTCTGCGGGCCGGATGCTGAAGGCAGAGGCCCCTCCCCACAGGAGCTGAGTGGAGCAGGTAGGGAGGGGCCTCCAATCTTCACCCAGACAGGCCCTCTGACCACTGCATAGTGCCCCTGCTTGGGAGGTCCAGGCTCAGCTTGGGTCAGCTCCAGAGACTTTCGTCTGTGTTGCCCAAAAAGGACAGGATGCAGCTGGCCAAGTCAGGGTTCTAGAACTTTCAGGACTGAGCCCACAGCCTGCCAACAATAGGGGGAGCACAATGCCCTGGGGTCCTGCCCTGGGGGTCCTCATGCAGCCTGTGCCTCTGGCTGTGACCAGCTGCCATCCAGGCTCCTCCTTGCCGGGTCTCTGGGTTCTGCTGGTTGCACAGACCATAGGCCAAGGCTGGGTGGGCCCAGAGCTTGAGTGTTGCCTGGGAGGGCTGAGGGGCAGCATCACTTGAAGCAGCACAAGGCACAGTAGTTGCCGCAGCCGCCCTCTGAGTCTGGGGGAGCCGCCTGGTGCGGGTTGTGGGTCCCCGTGTCCTGTCATGCCCAGTAGGCAGGCACTGTCCCCTCCACTCTGCACACTGTGCCGGGAGCACTTTCTGAGAGGAGGCTGGTACCAGTGCCCTCCTCTCTTCCTCTTCTGGGAACACGGATTGGTGGGCACAGGTGAGCACTGCGATGGCTCCAGACGTGGGACCTGTTGGGGGGTATAACACAGCCCCCCTCCAACCCTTTTCCCTTGCCCCCCTCCTTCTCACCTCCTAAAACAAAGACACAAAGGATCTGGCAAGCCCCACCCCACGGAAGGTGAAAGGACCCTCACTTGTCAGGCAACCTGTGGAATGTGCCCACCCCCGACAGCCCCCTATAAAAGTGGTCCATAACTGCCCCTGGGTGCAGACACCGTCTTTGCACTGCAGGTGGGTCGCCCACCCCTCTCAATACAGCTGGCTTAAACATCTCTGCAGCCTCATCTCTGGGTGCCGCTGCTTACACTTCCCAGGACCCTGAGGCTCCTGTCCTTCTCTTTGTCACACCCCATACTCGGGTCCCCCAGCCACGGCTCTCTATTCTGTTACACCTGTTATCCTGCTGGAAGGAAGGCCTCTGTGCCTGTGTCTCTCACAGGCCAGCTTCAGAGCTCCTGAGGGCAGCGGCCGTTTCTCTGGGCCAAGGACTGCGGACCCCAGCCCAGCCCCCACACAGCCCTGCTCTGAGATGGGCATGTGAGCACCCCAGAATCCACAGTCCACCTGTAGGGTTACCAAAAGTGACCAAGAAATTCAGCTTCCAGGAATTTATGCTGAGAAAATAGCCAAGGAAAGGGCGGAGGGCAGAGGACAGGGACGCCCACCCTAAGGCTGCCTACATGATAAAACAGATGCCTGAGAAACAATCCAAGGTCCAGTAATAGAGTCCCAATGCCTGCCTACCGTCAGGAAATGCTAGCCAGAGGCTGTGTTAATCTCTGTACTTTGACTTGGACAAATAGTTAAGTGAATCAAAGGAGAGAGGGGAACTCAAAACATTAAACTCTAATTGAATACAATTGTTTCACAAACACAATGAATTATAGACCTGAGTGGAAATCCACCCTCTTCCCCCCGCCTGGGCTGTCCCCAGCCAGAACATCCTCCAAAGGACAGCACCCAAGAGACACAGAAATGTCAGCACACTTCGCACACCTCACCCACAAGGTAACCAGGTGGAGAAGTCTGGCCTTGTGCACGGGCTGGCGGGAAGACAGCTGGCAGGGGAACATGCTCCTCTCTGAAGATAGGACTTCACTGCACCCAACTTACCCAGGAGCTGGACTGTCATCTGTCATCTGTCCCTGCCAGAGTGGACAGACCCATCTCCCACATCATCTTCCAAGTGACTCCTCCACCACAAGGAGCTGCCAACAAATCCACGAGCACAGCAGGGGCTGGGAATCTCTTCTCAGCGAGCCCCCTGGGGCGCCGTGAAGATCTCTGGTTCGTTCTGGATAAAGCTGTGTGAAGGCCAGACCACCCACATCTGTTCCTCCTGGGCGCTGGCCTGGCTCCCGAGAAGCAGCTCAGCCCAGACTGCCCTCTGACAACTCCAGGAGCATCCTGGCTCCCAGAAGACACAGCAGGCACCCTGGCTGTCAAGCCCCGGCACCTGGAAGACACAGAATTGCACACAGAGGAACCCTCTGCAGGCTCCTTCCCACCTGGGCTCTTCTGGACCTGTACGGAGCCTCTCACTCTGGACTTAGGAGGGAACAGGGACCCCCAGAACCCTGACCCCAGGTCCCAGTCCACTAATGCTGAGCCATGCGTCATCCCCGCCACTGCTCCTCTCTGCTTGGTTTAGTCACTTAAGAGCACTAGCAGAGCCTCCTCAGCACCCTGAGCTAGGGGTCCAGTGGTCAAGGGGGAATACACAGAGCTGTGGGAAGGCCTCAACTGGCAGGAGGGCCGGGCTGGCTCAGCTGCATAGCAAACAAGGGTTTGGGGACAGTAGAAGTGGCTGGGGCCAGCTATAGAGGGATAGAAAAGGGACTAGTGTCAGGACAGCCTCTTTCTCAGGTGGCCACTGGATAACAAGCCCCACGCTGTCATCTCTCTAATTGTTGAGACAATGCCCCAAACTCAGAACACTCAAATGCCCATCCTCAGGAGAACAGGTAAATGAACACACTGTAATATGGCTCAGGGAATAAACTAGTGATACCCTACAAAGGGGTGAATCTCAGTAGGAACGGACTATTGATATCCCAACATAGGGGTATACCTTCTAGGAGTTACACTGAGTGACAGAAGCCAGACCAGAACCAAACAAAACCCCCAAGTACGTACTATATGGTTATATTGACATGAGATTCCATAAAATCCATCCAACCTTTAGTGACAGACACTGATCCCTGCTCCTGGGGATGTTTGGGTAGCAGCAGGTAAGGGTGGGAGGAAAGTCCATTTGCAACTTTCATCACAGCAATGGCCTTACGGTATATGTTAAAGTCACACCAAGAAAACTGTCAGTTGTTCTATCTGCAGGTGTGCAGTTTACTGTGTGCCAGCCACACCTCAGTAAAGTTGCCATTAGAGAAATAATCACGATCCTCAGATGAGAACAAGGAAGGGGAGGAGGCCTTGAAGTGGGAGGAAGGGTGGGGATGACCATGTGGAGAGGCCATGTGAGCCACGGGACCACGGTGGCCAAGACAGCCCTGGGGACAGGTCATCAGCAATCATCTCAGCTTCCATCTTATACAACTAGAAAAAAAGAGAGCAAATTAAATCCAAAGGAAGCGGGAAAAAGGAGATAATTAAAATTAAAGAAGATACCAATAAAATTCAAAACAGGAAATCAATAGTGAAAATCAACAGAACTAAAAACTGATTCTTTGAAAAGATCAACAAAATTGATAGGCATCTCAGGCTAACTAACAAAAAAGAGAGAGAGACATACAAACTATTAATGTCAGCAATGAAGGGCAGCGCCTGTGGCTCAAAGAGTAGGGCACCGGCCACATATGCCAGAGGTGGCGGGTTCAAACCCAGCCCTGGCCAAAAACTGCAAAAAAAAAAGTTAAATATCAGCAATGAAAGAAGGGATGTCTGCAGATCCATGAACATTAAAAGGATTATAAAAAAGGAATATTTTGAAGAATTTTATTCCCATAAACTTGATAATCTGGATGAAATGGACCAAAATTACTTGAATATGTGATCTGTGAAAAATGCACACAAGAAGAAACAGATAATTGGAATAGGCATGTATCTACTAAAGAAATTGTGCCCCAAATTAGTAACCTTCCAAAACAGAAAGCAACAGAGCCAGAGGGGTTCATTGGTAAATCCTATGAAAAATTTAACGAAAAAGTTACACCAATCTTCTACAATCTTTCCCAGAAGATAGAAGCAAAGCAAACACTTCCTAACTCATTCTATAGGCCCAGCATTACCTTAATACCAAAACCGAAGTCATTATAAGTAAAAACAGAAAGGACACTACAGATCAATAGCTCTCATGAACATAGATGCAAAACTTCTCAACTCAATATTAGCAAATTAAATCCACTAATATATATAAATAATAATTTTTTTGAGACAGAAACTCACTTTGTCAACCTGGGGTTGAGTGCCATGGCATCATCACAGCTCACAGCAACCTCAAACTCCTGGGCTCAAGTGATCCTGATGCCTCAGCCTCCCAAGTACCTGGGACTACAGGTGCCTGCCACAACACCTGGCTAATTTTTCCATTTTAGTGGAGACAGGGTCTCACTCTTGCTCAGGCTGATCTTAAACTCCTGAGCTCAGGCATTCCACCTCCCTCGGCCTCCCAGAGTGCGAGGATTACAGGCGTGAGCCACCGCACCCAGCTGATACATATAAATAATTATAACCACGACCAAGTGGGATGTATTCTGGTTATAGCAGGCTTGTCATTTGAAAATCAGTTAATGTAACCATTACATCAACAGGCTAAACTACAACAACAAATCACATCATCATATCAACAGAAGCACAAAAAAGCATTGGATGCAGGAGTCTTCATTTTTAAAACAAGAGAACTGTGGGTGGAATGAGCTGGCTTGTCGTTCCAGACTGTCTGCACCTGTTCTTCCACGCGCTTCTCCCTGTCCTCCTGGGAGACTCCTCCATAGTCAGGGAGACTGGACAAGCAAAGGAGTGGAGACAGGCTCTGAGCCTCTTCTGACAGTTTTGTTTTGCAACCTGAGTTCTCCCTTTCAGGCTCCTTTCACAGCATGAACACAGGAGTCGTTTTTCTTTTTTTTTCTTTTTTTTTTTTTTTTTTGATACAGAGCCTCAAGCTGTCGCCCTGGGTAGAGCGCTCTGGCATCACAGCTCAAAGCAACCTCCAATTCCTGGGCTCAAGCAAGTCTCCTGCTTCCGCCTCCCAAGTAGCTGGGACTACAGG
>CAUYRH010154815.1:0-27664 GCA_963574655.1 Perodicticus potto
ATCCATCCATCCATCCATCCATCCATCCATCCACCCATCTATTTATCTATGTATCTATTCACTCATATACCCATCCATCCATCCACCCATATATCCATCCATTTATCTATGTATCTATCCACTCATATATCCATCCACCCATCCACCCATCTATCCATCCATTTATTTATCAATGTATCTATCCACGCATGTATCCATCCATCCATCCATGTATCTATCTATCCATCTACCTTTCCATTCATTCATTTGTCAAGCAGGTGCAGCGGCCTCTCCTGTATACCCTCCAGGGCTTGGCAAGCAGGGACTCATGTCTGAAGTGTCAGAGCCAGAACCTATCTCAAAGACATTGGAGTTCATTTCATATCATCTGCACAGGGTATGTTCTGGGAGTGGGCAGCCCTTAGAGAAGTGTATTTTCTTTCAAACTCCCCAGGTATCGGAAGGCAGTGTCCAACGTGTGCAAGGGTGGTGTGGACCTGCAGCAGAACTCAGTTCAGCTCCAGTGCCCCCTCACGCCTCCCCGGGGCCTGCAGATCAGCATCCACGGCGATGCAGTGGCCGTGCGACCTGGAGAGGATGTCCTGTTCATTGTGCGGCAGGAGCAGGCGAGTGGGCACTGTCTGCAGGGTGGGCAGAGAGGATGGGCATGGAGGGCTGTTCCCTCCACCTACAAGCAGCTTTGGGTGTTGCCGTGGGGAGCAGCCTACTCTAGACAGCCGGAGATAAGGGCGGGACAGAAATCTGCTTCCTGGGATCAGAACAACATCTAAAAGTAAAGAAGATGCAGCAGAAAGCAGACTCGGACGCAGGGGAGAATGTCAGCATGCACCGAGCAGTCAGAGGTCCTCGTGGCTTCACGCATTGTGTGGTTGCCGAGCTGTGGTGTAAGATTTACTCATTCTGGTGGGCGGCAATGGGATTTTTAAAAACCTCTAATTATATTGATTTAGTTAATTTGGAATCGTAAGAAAAGCAGATGTTAAAAATACCTATTACTTATAATTACACAACCAAAGATAAATCCTATGTGTGTGTACAGATAGAGATATAAATATATGTATACACACACGTAAATATAGATACAAATTTCCTCCCAGTCTCCCACTCTTTTTATCTTTAGAACAAGTGTGACATTTCTCTTGATTTTAAAAATAATATATGTTCATTGTAGAACATTTTGAAAACACACAAAAAATATCAGGAATATAAATATCACCAAAAATCTTGGTCCTCCATGGTAACAACTATTTATATTTTAAATTTCCTTCTAGTCTTTTTAAATGAATTTGTGGCATACTTATTTCTCTGATTATAGAATTAGCTAGTTCCTATTGTAGAAAATGCAGAAACAAAAACTAGAAAAACCTACAAACATGCAAAAAATTCAAAACTGTGGAAAGGTACAAAAGGGGAATCCAATGCCCCTGTTTCCAAATCCCTCAGAGCTCAGGCTGGGACTCAACTCCCTCTCCAAACATAGCCATGCTGGGCATTCAGATCTTTGGTTAACAAATATGGGGAAGGTAGCAATTGTGGCTTCATAACTATGTATGTTTTATTTAAATGTCCTTAAAAATATGGTGCTGGCCAGGCACGGTGGCTCATGCCTATAATTGCAGCATTCTAGGAGGCCATGGCAAGAGGATCCCTTGAGCCCAGTAGTTGGCCAGCCTGGGCAACATGGTGAACCTCCATATCTACCAAAAAGAAAGAAAAATTAACCAGGCATAGTGGCACACAGTTGTAGTCCCAACTACTCAGGAGGCTGAGGCAGTGGATTGCTTGAGCCCAGGAGTTGGAGGTTACAGTGAACTATGATGACGCCTCAGTACTCTAGCTGGGGAGAAAGAGCAAGACAGATATTGTTAAAAAAAAAAAAAAAAAGGCATTACAAAATTACAACCAGCTATCTAGTTCAAAACAAGAAAAATAATAAAAAAAATAAAAGATTTTTAACAATATGGCACTAAGATGGGGTGAGATGGGGATGGCAAAGGTCTTCGGAATTGAACAGCAGGGAACCCGGTCTGGTGCAAACAGGGAGACCAAGGCAGAAAGGACACAGAGCTGTGCCTGCCGAGTGCCTCTGTGTTGGGCACTGCGCCCTAACTTCTTGTACAACCTCACACAGTGTGGCACTGCTCAAGGGGAAACCCAGGCTCAGACACAGGAAGTCACTCTCCTAAGGCCACGTAGGAATGAGTCCCAGGCCTTGGAACTCTTGAGTAGACAGAGACTGGGTCTGGGGTCCCTAGACCTGAGCCATGGGGGCAGCTCTGAGCAGGTGTTCACAGAAGCGTCTTGGGGTGCCAGAAGAACAGAGCCTCCTGCCCAGACTGGGGCCACCTGGACTCTCAGAGTTGACCCCTCTGTAGCACCTACAGACTTCCAGGGAAGATGGCCCTCTGCTGCCCCCTAGAGCCTGGAATCTGAGCAACTCTGTCACTTGTACAGATTTGTCCGAACAGGAATCCCGGTGAGGCAAGCGGCCAGCCCCTGTGGCCCCACCTGCCCAGGGGGCCACAATCATTGCTGGGGCTGCCCTGCAGGCCTGGGCTGGGGTTTGCAGAGGTAAAGAAAGAGACTAAAGATGCTGCTGGCAGAGAAGCAGCTCTTGGCAGGGAGGGCTCCAAGGGCACCGGGTATCTAAAGAGGGAAGGGGTGTGGGAATGTGGGATGTGGGGTGGACACACATTCACTGGTGCAAGTCGCACAAACATGTTCTGTGACTTATACGCTCACATGTTCACATTCACACTGTCATACACAGTTCTGCACCCTTAAAGACACATTAGAACACTTACACACTCACACACAGGCTAAGCTAGGTTTGGAAATAGCACTGGATTGGGGAGAGGACAAGATTGGCAGGTATCTAAGAATTAAAAATAAGATCTGATAGGGAATCCAGAGATAGACCTATATAAATAGGCCTAATTTCTGTATATAGGTACGCTGAAAGAAGGATGCCATTTTTATATAACAAAAATGAACCTTGACCTTAACCTCACACCTGATAAAAAGTCAATTCCAAATGAATCACAGACGCTAATGTAAAGTGTAAAAACATCATAAAATTCTTAGGACAACTATAGGGGAAATATTCAGGCTTTAGGACTAGGAAAATGGTCCTTAGATTTGATACTAAAAGCACCATAAAAGGAAAATTTGACATATTTGGGCTTCTTTAAAATGAGACACCTTTGCTCTGTGAAACACCCCAGTCAAGAAGATAAAGAGCAAGTAACAGAGGGGAAGAAAACATTTGCAGACCACATATCCACCAAGGACTGATAACTGGAACGTAGAAAGATCTCTCAGAACTCAACAGTCAGACAATAAACCACCTGGCTAGAAAATGGGCCAGACACTTGAAGAGACATTTCACCCAAGAGGGTGTGGGGAACCGACATCCCTCCGGCCCCTTTTGGCTCTCAAAGCTCTCAGGCATCTTTGTCTGGGTCTAGAAACCAAACTGACACCAGGCAGACGAATGAGAGAAAAGCATACACGCTCCATTCATTCCATATGTACCGGGGCCTCCAGGAGACAGTCAAGTCAGAGGTGACCAAAGTAAGATGCTTCTATACTTTTCAGACAAAGAACAATATATTTGAAAACAGATGTTAGGACGAGGAAAATCTGGCTAGGGGCAATAACATTTTCTATGGGGGGTCATGAGGAGATATAGCGGGGTGTGAAGCCGGGGGAGGATAAGGGCATTCCATTAAGTGTGTTTATCTGGGTCCGTCGCAGCTCCCAGCCTCTGGGGCTAAGGGCTGTATCCCCACCCTGACTCAGGGTGGCCGGCCCTCCCACTGGAATCGTTAGCACTTGCTACATGCAGGAAGACAGGCCAGCTCACCCTTTCTGAAACGGCAATTTCTCCATGGTTTTCAACCAGAAATAATCAATATTCTAATCCAGCATACTTTGCGATGGCCCCTCCTTTACTCCTTCAAGGATGTTATGGGTGGCAAATAAGCACATGGAAAGATGTTCTGCGTCATTAGCCAGCAGGGGATTGCACATGAAAACCACAGTTACACATCACTGCACACCTATCAAAAGGCTAAAATAAAAAACAGTGACAACACTCAATGCTGGTGAGGATGCAGTGAAACTGGCTCGCTCACACATGCTGGTGGAAATGGAAAGCAGCACAGCCATTCTGGAAACTAACCATGGAACTCCCACATGACCCAGCAATTGCATTCATGGGCATTTGTCCCAGAGAAATGAAGACCGATGCTTACGTAAAAACACATATGAGTGTGTTCATAGCAGTTTTATTGGTAAAGGCCAGAAAGCACAAGCAACCCAAATGTCCTTCAGGGAGCGAACGCTTAAACAAACCCTGGTGCACATGTACTCTGGATGTTGCTTGGTGGAAATGCAATAAGCTGGATAATGCTCGAGTACTCCATACTCGCTCGCTTTGAGTCCACCTATGGAACATCCTTTAAATGGCAACACTCCAGATTAGTGGTTGCCGTGGGGTCAGGGGCTGATGAGGGGAGGTGGGTGAATCTATACAGACAGTAGGAAGATCTAGCAGGCTTACATTGTTTTGTGTCTTGATTGGATCAACGTGGACATCCTAGTTGTTATTGTTTTGGAAGATGTTAGCCATGGGGGGAGCTTGGTAAAGGGTCTGTAGAAGCCACCTATGTTATTCCTTACAGCTTTGTGTGAATGTATCCTTATCAACGAATAAAACATCTAATTTTTTCCAAAAGCCCTCAGTAATGCATGCATATAAGTAGACCCGAATGAACTATACCACGGTATTGATGACAGTTTGGTTGTTTCTTTTTCTTTTCTTTGCTCTTTGTAAGTTCTGTCCTTTGTACGTGGAGAATGTGCTATTTTTGTGCTTGTTTTAACCAAGTAAAATGTTTTAAGGAGTTAAATGTGCATAGAGTCCTCACACTAGACTGTGGGTCCTGACTCCTCCCGCTGCCCAGGTGCAGCACAGGAGACCCCTCCCACCATGGTCAGCCCTCGCCTTATTCCCCGCACTGTAAGTAGGCTGCCTTTAAAGAGAGAGGGCCAAGGGCAGGGCCTCCTGAGTGCTGGGCTTCTGACAGCATCAGCCTCAGGCTTCTAACAGCAGAATGGGGATAACACTGCACGGTGTATACTGGGGTCTGGGCCTGCCACAGCAAATGCCCACAGGCTGGGTGGCTTGAGACAGCACGAGGCTATGAGGAGAATCAACCCTTACCTGTCGGGGCCTTGGCGGCTCCAGGTACTCCTTGGTTTGGAGCAGAAGCGTAACTCCAGGCTCCTCCGGGTTCACGCGGCCTCCTCCCTGCATCTCAAGCCCCACCTCATCCCTGTCAAGACACTGGTCGTGGGATTCAGAGCCTGATCTACTCCAGGATGACCTCTTCTGAACTAATCACAGCCACAAAGACCCTGTTTCCAAATAACGTCGCATTCTGAGATTCCCAGTGGGCATGAACTCAGGGAGACACCACTTCCCCAGTCATGCCCTATCGTGGAGAAAGTTAAATGAGCATAATTACGTAAAAATAGGCCACCAATTTTTGTGATTTGACAGTTGTAAACTGAGAAGGTTGCTAGCATGGTTAGTAATCACCCTGTTTCATTCGTACTCATTAGGAAATGATTTCATGGGTGGTCCTTGTTTGGGGGGGGGATAAGTAGCAGAAATAGATGAAGGGAGGAAGGGAGAGAGAAGCCGGTAATGATAAAAGAACTCTTTCCTGTAGAGTTAAAGACGTTATTGTTTGCTTCACTCAATTTCCCTCGACTCTGAGGAAGATACGGTTATTGGAAGGATAACACTCATGGCAGGGAAGTGCAACGGTGATAGAACAGCTGTGTGGGTGATCAAAGGCCACAGGGTTGGCCTCTGGTGGGACCTCCCCTCAGCACAGACCCTGCCGTGCACGAGCCTCATGCCTGGCACCTTAGGGACACCCGTGGCACAGAGGAAGACTGTTTAAGGGTCTCCAAATGTGTGCATCTTCCCGGTTGCGATGCTGAACCCTCTATAATATGAAAGGCCTCTTCTTACATCTTAGTCCCATTTCTGGCACAGGCCTCAGTGGGTCTCCTGGGGCCTTCCCCGCACCCCCAAACTGCTCTCTGATGTCATCCTCAGGCCCTTGACTTGCCCTCTCTGCCACAGGGTTATTGTTTTAAAATGCAACCTTTCTGTGGCCCCTCAATTAAACCCCTCCTGGGCTGCCTGCATCAGCCCTGGACTCCAAGCTAGAATCTCATAGGTGGAACCAGGTCTGGTCCTCTGTGGGTCCCCAAAGCTGAGATATTTTGAGGAAAGGAGGGAGAAGATTAATGTGTGAGGGAATAAGCCACTGCCAGCCCCTCAGTTTAAAGGGTCACTCCTGAATGGCCACATGGTGTTTCCCTGCAGGGTGATGTCCTGACCACCAAGTACCAGGTGGACCTAGGGGATGGCTTCAAGGCTATGTATGTGAACCTCACCCTGACTGGAGAGCCCATCCGGCACCGCTATGAGAGCCCCGGCATCTACCGTGTATCTGTCCGGGCAGAGAATATGGCTGGGCATGATGAGGCAGTGCTCTTTGTCCAGGTCAACTGTAAGTCCACCACCCTCCTAAAACCCCCTTTGGAGTTTCTCCCTGTGACAGAGAGAACCTGGTTCCTAGGGAAGTACAGGGAGTCCCCTGGGGCAGGGAGGTAAGCAGGCTGGACTCAACTTGCTCCACTGATGATCTGTATGATAGGATGATGGTGATGAAGATGGTGATGATGGTGATGGCTATGGTAGTGATAGTGGTGATATTAGTGATGGTGGTGATGATGATGGTGATGATGGTAATGGTGGTGATGGTGGTAATGTTGATGATAGTGGTGATGATGATGATGGTGGTGATGATGTTGGTGATGGTAATGATGGTGGTGATATTGGTGGTGATGTTGATGGTGATAGTGGTGATGTTGGTGGTGATGGTGGTGGTGAGGGTGATGATGGTGGTGGTTGTGGTGGTGGTTGTGGTGGTGGTGGTGATGGTGGTGGTGATGTTGGTGATGGTGATGATGGTGATGTTGGTGATGGTGGTGATGGTGATTATGGTGATGTTGGTGATGGTGGTGATGTTGGTGATGATGGTGGTGATGATGTTAGTGATGGTAATGATGGTGGTGATGTTGGTGATGGTGGTGGTGATGGTGGTGATGGTGGTGGTGATGATGTTGGTGATGGTGATGATGTTGGTGGTGATGGTGATTATGGTGATGGTGGTGATGATGGTGGTGATGTAGGTGATAATGGTAGTGATGATGGTGATGATGATGTTGGTGATGGTAATGATGGTGGTGATGTTGATGGTGATGGTGGTGATGTTGATGGTGATGTTGGTGGTGATGGTGGTGATGGTGATGGTGGTGGTGATGGTGATGGTGGTGATGGTGGTGGTGATGATGGTGATTATGGTGATGGTGGTGATGGTGATGATGTTGGTGATGGTGATGATGTTGGTGATGGTGGTGGTGATGGTGGTGATGGTGATTATGGTGATATTGGTGATGGTGGTGATGATGGTGGTGATGTTGGTGATGATGGTAGTGATGGTGGTGGTGATGATGGTGGTGATGGTGATGTTGGTGATGGGATGATGGTGATGTTGGTGATAGTGGTGATGGTGATGATGGTGATGTTGACAGGGATGATGGTGGTTATGGTGCTTATGATGGTGATGGTAGTGATGGTAATGATGGCGATGGTGGTGATGATAATGGTGATATTGGAGATGTTGATGGGATGATGGTGGTTATGGTGATGATGTTGGTGATGGTGATGTTGACAGTTATGATGGTGGTCATGGTGGTGGCAACGGTGGTAGCAATGATAGCGATGGTGACAGTAACTAATAAGCAGCCTCTGAAATTCCCTGTGCCCTGATATCTTCTAACTTTGGCCTTTGTGGGTTCCCCCACAGCCCCCCTGCAGGCCCTCTACCTAGAGGTGGTTCCTGTCATTGGCATCAACCAGGAGGTGAACCTCACAGCTGTGCTGCTGCCCCTGAACCCCAACCTCACTGTCTTCTACTGGTGGATAGGCCACAGTTTGCAGGTACACTGGCCCAGCCCCATCTGGCTGTTGTTCGAACAGGCCCCATTTGGGTGCAAAGTGGGGGTGGGGCACAGCCCTAGGTATTCAGCAGAAGACATGGTGTAGACTGCACTGCCTACCCTGGGCCCTCCTGGGGAAGCTGAGAGAGACACGCCCTGTCCCTCCTTCACTCGGCATCTGTCCTGGGCATCTGTTCCATGGGCACAGGATGAATCAGACCAGACCCCGCCTTTTCCTGGGGAAGAAACGGAAACAAAGTGGTTGGCCAGGGTTAGGGTGAGACAAATGTCACAGGAGTGGGCAGGTGAGGTGTGTGAGAGCTCTAGGGAAGGGGAGGCCACTTATGCTGGGGGAATACAGGGACGCTCATGGAAGAGGAGCTCACTGGGGCTGGACCAGACCTCAGTAGCCTCACTCAGAGCCCTGAGTTGTACCTTGTAAGCAGTGGGGAACCATGGACAGTTCTGGAGCTGGAGCAAGCCCAAGTTAGCAGAATGCCCAGAGGGAGGGCTAGGCTACTCATCCTCAGGCTAGGAGCCTCAAGACCAGAGAGAGGTCTCCTCACTCATTCAGCAAACAGCAGCCCTGGAGCCCAAGCAGAAAGCCCCTCCCTCACAGCAGCCCAGGTCCCAGACAGGGCCCAGGAGGGGAGGGTTGTCGGCTCGGTATTGTGTTTCCCTGGGGGTGAGAAGGGTCCTGGAAGGAGCACAAGCTCCATCACTTCTAGCCGAGCACTCTGTGATATCACTTCATCTGGCAGGGCCTCTGTCTCCCCAGCTGTGGGGGGGGGGGGTTGGCCTTTCCTGTCTCGAGGCAACACTGCCACCTCCTATTCTAAGTATGCACCAACGCCTCCTCCATAGCTGGGGTCCTGAGCTGGTGCTGGGTAGCAAACATGAAGGTGTCTAGCTCATCAACAGTGGGGTGGGAAGATGACAGGGGGCAGGGCAGTGAGGCCCAGCTAGGCCATGTTAAGCCTCCAACAATGCTTACACAGGGGAGGCCTGAGCAGCCATCTGGAAGAAAAGGGCACCAGGGGACTTATGTCCGTGCCGTGTGGGCCTAGAACACTGTCCCCTTGGCAGCCCCTGCAGAGCACCTGTGATGGGCCGTTTGCTGATGAGAGCAAGTAGGGCAGTGTTTGCAGAGCCGTCTTGGCAGCAGACCTTGAGCCCACGTCCCTGTCACCCACTGCACCTCCAGGCCAGGCCCTGACTCCGCCTGTGCCCTGCAGCCCCTCCTGTCCCTAGATAATTCTGTGACGACACGGTTTCCAGACACGGGCGAGGTGCGTGTGACGGTGCAGGCTGCCTGTGGGAACTCGGTGCTGCAGGACTCCAGGGTCATCCGTGTGCTGGGTGAGTCCTTCCCAGGGGTCAGGCCATGTGGGATGTATAAACCGTGGACATCCTGGCCTCACCAGTGTGGCCCATGGGTGGGGAGGGGGGTGCTGGCTAAATACGCACAACCCCAGCTGTGTGGCCTCTCTGGCCGTGATTCCCCATCAGTAAAATAAACACCGACAACTCCCATGTCCTGTGGCACTTACGGGGTGACACACACCCGAGGAGATTGCTGAGTGGCTTGACAAGGTTGCTCAGCAGCCAGTGCCGGGCTTGGGCCCCAGCTTTGCCAGGCCCCTGTCCTTTGAGGAGTGCCTCATGATTAGGTGAGAGGAAGAGGACGCCCTTCCACAGGCCTGCAGAGACACCAGCTCTGGGGCTGCACCCTCGACCCCTGTACTCCGTGTACCGCCTCATGGGAGGTGTTTACAACCGAAACTCAGTCCCCAGACCAGAGGACCCCCCAGCACCCCCCCAGGACTCCCCCCAGCAGCACCCCCCATCACCACTCCAATAGAAACCTCACTTCGCTTTAAGAGCAGCCCCTGCTGTGGGCAGCAGCAGTCAGTTAAATATTTAGCAGACAGTGTATGGGGATGGGGCTGCCCCTGTGGACTGTTCGCACCTGGAGGAGGTGCCCTTGCGGGTTCCTTCATCTGCCACTGGGCCGGGACCTGTGCCATCATCATCCCACCCCCGCTGCACAGGAAGGGTTGCAGTTCACAAAGATCTCGTCCCTCGAGCCTCTCAGCCCTGCAAAGCCTCTTCCCACTTTATAGGTGAGGCAACTGAGGCTCAGGAAGTTAATGGAGAGGTGGCAGTTTAGCTCTGAGGCTCTTGGTGATTCTAGAATCAAAGCGAGCCACAGAGCCTGAAAAACATGGCAGAAGAAGATGAGGCCTTTGGTATCCAGGGACACAGTCCGGTGGGGGACCAGAGGGATGAGAGGCTTCCCTCTGGGGTGTGTCCTCCCTGTTAAGAGGACAGATCCCACAGAGCAGCTCAGCACGTGCCAGGCCCCCCTTCCGAGGTCAGTGTGGCTATCTTCCTCATTGTCACCGTCATTGCCATTCTGCTGTTGTTAGATGGCAACAGTGACATGGGCCCTGATCAGCCAGCCCCATAGTGGCCGACACCAGAGTGGGAGATTGTTTTGCAAACAGAATCAGACTGCTGTGCGACCTGCTAGTGGGGGGCGGGGGATCGGACCCAGGGGGCATGCTGGACCATCCAGGGCATGTGGCTGCCTGTCCTGGAGGGATCAGAGCCAGACTGGCCAGGACTCGTCAGCTCTTCCATCTCTGCCTCTTTCCAGATCAATTTCAGGTTGTGCCCCTGAAGTTTTCCAAGGACCTAGACGCTAACAACCCCAACACGCCTGAATGGAGGGAAGACGTGGGCCTTGTGGTCACCCGGCTGCTCTCCAAGGTGCCCAACTCGCCTGGGGCCAGAGCACCCTGAGGGCCCTGGGCTACCCAGGGCTCAGTGGGGCAGGTGGTACCGCCAGCAGGATGCTCTGGCCTTCTGGCTGGCTGGGGAAAAAAGCCCGGCACATCGCTTGGGGCTCTGCTCTGCTCTTTTCGGGGTTTATAGATGGAGTCACTCATGGGGGGTGGGATGGGGTAGGCACAAGATCCCCTGTGCACCTCTAGGGAGTGTGTCAGCTGTTTACAGAAGACCTGGTCACTGCTCTCCAATGGCCTAGTGTCTCTTTAAAGTGATTTTCATTCATTCACTAAATTTATTTTCTGGACCAGACACTGGAGACAGAGATAAAATTGATCATTCCCCTGAGGGAGCTCATAGAAGGTTGGGGGGCAGAAGAAACCCAAGGCCTCTGGCTCTCTAATGAGAGAAATATCAGTCCCCTAGGGCCAGCCATGGTCATCTCAAGCTGAGGCCCTCTCTGCCATGCTGTCCCTCATCCTATGAACAATGCTGGTAAAATCATCCTGGGTGCTGAAGGGTGAATAGGAGTTTGCCAGGTGAAAGCAAATAGAGTGGGACTTCTAGGAGGCAGAGGGACCCCCATGGGCAGTGTCTTGTGGGTTGAGGAAGTAGCATGTGGCCATGGATGTGTCTGGGGTGGTGGAGAGTGCAGTGAGAGGTGACTGAAGTCAGTGGCACTGGGTGATGGGCCTGGAATGTCGTAGTAAGGATCTCTGAGCCACCCCACCGTCTGGAAGGACATTAGCAAGGGAGGGCCTGGCTCATGTTGGCCACAGTATAAAGCCTGGACTGCATAGGGCAGGGCTGGGCAAGGGGAAGCTGCTGTGGGTCGTAAGGGACCGGAATCCAGATGCGGGCAGCGGGGCCAAGAGCCTGGGTGCAGGAGGTGGCACAGGAGTCAGGAATGGCTTGCAGGACAGATGACCAGGACTCGGACAAGCCAAGAGGGTAGGGAGGGTGCTTCTGGGAGCCCTGGAGACAAGAAAGACAGGAGGATCACAGGGGCTTGTCTGTCCCTCCAGGAAACCAGTGTCCCTGAGGAGCTGCTGGTGACCGTGGTGAAGCCAGGGCTGCCCACCTTGGCTGATCTGTTTGTACTGCTGCCCCCTCCCAGGCCCACCAGGAAGAGAAGCCTCACAAGTGACAAGGTATGTCCTGTGGACACTGGACTCCTTCATCCTTCTGGCATTGCAGGGCTTGGTGTTGTCAAAGCAACAGGGGCATCTCAATGGATCATCACGTAAAGGCTTATTCTTACCACATCGTCATCCAACTCAGGGCACCGGCCCTCCTTTGCTTTGTGGCCGAGCTGTGGAAGTCAATGGCCTCCAGGGCCACCTGAGCAGAGGGAGAGGGGTAGGGGCCCGACAAACTCGCTCATGTCCTCTCCTGTGTCATTGGCCAGAGCTGATCACATGGCCCCCACCTGCCCGCAAGGGGTGCTGGGAAAAGTGGGTGAGTGCCATGTAGGAGGACATCAGGGGCACGATTTTAGGACAGAGCAGGACTCAGCTGTCACGCAGTGAGCCGATGTCTTTATTGCATAGGACAACTTCCAAAAAATAGCCATCAAGGAGAGGTAGGTTTGCCAAGTGACGAGCGTGGGGAGAGGACTCAAAGGTGGATTATAATCCCCTCACACTCCCTAAGATGGCTAAATAAAAAGGTAGACAATCCCAAGTATTAACAAGGAAGTAGAAAATCCAGCACGTCACTCACTGCAGGCAGGAATGGTGTGGCCACTGTGAAGAACAGTCTGGCAGCTTCTCAGTAAGTTTAACCTGAAGTTGCTAAATGACCCTACAGTTCCCTTCTAGTTTATACCCCAGAGACATGAAAACATTATCCCTACCAAGACTTATAATGGACATTCATAGCAGCCTTGTTCACTATAGTAAAAAAGTGGACACAACCTAGATGTTCAGCTGATGAATGGATAAACCAAACGTGGCCTATCCTTCCAGGGGACCATCCTTTGCCCACAAAAAGGAATGAAGTGCTGACACCTGCTATCGCATGGGTGAACCTCGAACCTTATCATGTGATAAGTGAATAAAGCCAGTTACAAAAGACTGTATATTATATGATTCCACTTACATGAAATGTGCAGAAGAGGCCGATCAACAGAGGCAGAAACAGATGAGTGGCCGCCAGGTGCCAGGGGAGTCGGGATGGGGAAGTGACTGCTAATTGGTAGGGAACTTCTTTTGGAAGTGAGGAAAGTGCTCAGGGATTAGATGTGATAATGTTAGCACATTTTGAGAACTTATTAAAAAGCATTGAATTAATTGAATTATACCCTTTAAAAGAAAAAAATTTATATCAATTTTTATTTTATAAAAAATAAATCTCATAGAGCCTCTGGACTAGTCATGGAGATCCAGGCTCACTCAGGTGATCTGGAAAGAGAGTCACCCTAGAACCCCCACGGATTTTAGTGTCTCATTTCAGACAAGAGCGGTGAGGCTTGAAGAAGCCATCAAGAAGAACCAAGAGCATTAAAAAAAAACAGTAAGATGGATGGCACCTGTGGCTCAGCAAGTGGGGCGCTGGCCCTATATACTGAAGGTGGCGGGTTCAAACCTGGCCTCGGCTGAACTGCAAAACAGAAAAATAGCTGGGCGTTGTGGCAGGTGCCTGTGGTCCCAGCTACTCGGGAGGCTGAGGCAAGAGAATCACCTAAGCCCAGGAGTTGGAGGTCGCTGTGAGCTGTGTGACGCTCTACTGAGGGCGATAAAGTGAGACTCTGTCTCTACAAAAAAAAAAAAAACAAAAAAACACCCTGTAAGATTTCTATGCTTTAATGGCAAACTTTTTAAGAAAGAAATCAAGAAAATGAACCCATCTGCAATAGCATCTGAAAAAGTTTTTTAAAAGTACTTAGGAATAAATTTAACCAAGGAGGTGAATGACCTATACACTGAAAACTACATGTATGTAACGTTAATTTGAAGAAGGCATAAATAAATGGAAAGATATCCTGTGTTCATGGATTGAAAGAATTGACATTAGACTGCCCAAAGTGATCTACAGATTGAAAGCAATCCCCATCAAAATTCCAATGACACCGTCCACAAAAATATCCTAAAATTTGTATGGAATGAAAAAAGACCTGGAATAGCCAAAGCAATCTTGAGCCAAAAGAAAAGAGCTGGAGGCATCACACACCTGATATCAAAATATACTGCAAAAGCTATAGTCATCAAAATATCTGGTATAAAAAGAGAGACTTAGACCAAAGGAACAAATAGAATAAACAGCCCAGTAATAAAGCCACACATTTACAGTCAATTGATTTTAGATAAAGGTGTCAAGAACACACAATGGGAAAAAGAAAATCTCTTCAATAAATGTGCTGGAGAAACTAAATATTCATATACGTGTATTCTCACACCACATACGTGGCACAAAAACCAAGTGAAAATAAAATAAAGACTTAAACATAAGACCTGAAACTACAGAACTACTAGAAGAAAATATTGGAGGAAATGACATGACACCTGTCTGCGCGATGATGTTTTGGATATGACTCCAAAAACAGAGTGACCAAAGTAATAATAGGCAAATGGGATAATGTCCAACTACAAAGCTGTGTGCAGCCAAGGAAACGATCAACAGAGTGAAGAAACAACTGAGAACGTAAAAAAAATAATTGCAAACCGTACATCTGACAAGGGGTTAATATCAAACATATGTAAGGAACTCAAACAACTCAATAGCAAAGTCGCCTGATTAAAAAGTGGGCAAAGGACCTAGATAGACATTTCTCTAAAGAAAACACACAAATGGCCAACAGGTGTATGAAAAAGTGCTAAATGTCTCTAATCATCAGAGATGCAAATTAAAACCACAATGAGATACCCCCTCACGCCTGTCAGAATGGCTGTTATCAAAAAGAGATGGCGAGGGTGGCAAGAGCCAGCTGGGTGTCTGAGCCAGCCTCCTCCCTGGATGGTGACTGATCCCGGGAGACGTGTGAAGAAATGAGAGGAGTGAGAGAGAGCCCTACTGTGTGCCAGGCATCTCGTGTGTTTGATGTGCCCACAGACCCTGGAGGAGGGTGCCCACAGGGTGGGTGCTGTCCGGCCACCACCCTCTCCAGCCTTAGATGCCCCTCTGCCCCCGTTCCCACCCCACAATCCAGCAGCACCTTGTGGGATAGTCGTCTCTCAGGCAGGGGGCCTGATTCATCTGCCTCCTCTATCATGTCCTTTTCTTGGTCTTCTGCCTCCAGGAAGCCTTCCCTGACCACCACCTAGAGTGCCTCTGCATTCCCCCAGATTCATACTCTCCAGGGCCTGTTTCTCTCTTTCACCTGCTCCCTACTAAAACACAAGCTCTTTGAGGGCAAGGCCACATCTGGGCAACCGTTGTGCCCCATCAGTGGTTCTTGATGAAAGTTGGATCATTATTATGGCTGGTGGATCATTATTCCCATTTCACGGATAAAGACACTGTGGCTCCGAGAGGCTGAGTGGCCCACCCGTTGCCCCATGGCTCCAGAGGGACGGAGCAGGACTCCAGCTGCTCTGCCCAGCTCTCCTTGAGCCCCTCTGGTGGATCCCAGAGGACTCTTCCCCACTGTCCCCTCTGTGCTTTCAGAGGCTCATGGCCATCCGGCAGGTGCTGAAGGCACAGAAGATCAGCTTCCTCCTGCGGGGCGGGGTCCGGGTCCTGGTGGCTCTGAGGGACACAGGCACAGGTAAGAGGCTGGGAGCTCTCCTAGCTCCTCCTGCAGAATGGGTGAGTGTGGGTTCAGGCCCCTGGGACAAGGCATGTCACTCTTCCCCAACTGCCAGTGTGTCTTCCCGGTGGGCACGTGCCTCCAAGGAAGCCCATCTGTCCCCAACCAGTCAGAGCCAGGGCCTCGCTCTGCCCTCACAGATGCACCTATGTGTCAATCTCTTGTGTGTCACTTCCCCTTTAAAGCAGGAATCTTCGCTGCCCCAAAAGGTGAGGAGCTTTTTTCTTCTCTGTGAAGATACCGTGACTGTTAGGAAATCTGGCAGGTGCACCCCCACACTCTCATAAAAATGCAAAGGGAGTCTGTCCTCACTTCAGAAGGAAGGACCCAGCACACAGCTCATATTGCCCAGTAGGAATTGGGCTGAGGGGCAGGGGATCCCCCAAGGCCATGGAGTACGAGCCCCTTGGTCTTTTATGACCTGTCAGCCCCACCAGGAGAGCCCAGCCGCTGGTGTGAAACATCCTTCCATCCAAGGGGACGGGGGCTGGGCTAGGGCCAGGGCCCAGGGCTGCCTGCTTAATGGCTGCTTTGCCTGCAGAGTCTCAGCGGCTGGGAGGAGGCGGCGGCTACTGGGCAGTGGTGGTGCTCTTCATCATCGGGCTCTTCGCAGTGGGAGCGTTCATCCTGTACAAGTTCAAAAGGCAAGGCCCCGTTACTGCCCTCATGACTGGGTTCTCTTGGTGGGGCTGCAGGCAGGCCAGGCCCAGCTCATACACTCAGATCTGGAAAGGCCCCCCAGGCAGTGGCTTCACCCCAGGGCCTGGGTAGGAGGTGGTGAGTTTGTTCTATGATGTACTATACCGCCTGCGCATTCCCAGGAGGAACAGCCACCACATACCGTCCAGCCAGCACCCATGTCCTCCACTCTGCCTGAGGCTTCCCAGCCATCACCTCATGCAGCCTCACCCAGCCTCATTCTCACAGGAAGAGCGCTGTCCATTTCACAATGAAGAAACCAAGGCTCAGAGACGTCAAGTAACTTGCCTGTGGTCACACAGCTGGCCAGCAATGAAGCTGTGATCTGACCCAGGCTCAGGCCCATCCTCTGCTTCTTTGGCCCCATCCAGCACCCCCCCCCCAGAGAGTGTGCTTGAGAGCTGTGTCATTTCGTACCAGGCCCTTCACCAAGAGGGGACTTCAGAATGTCCAGAGGGGGGCTGCTCAGGGATACCCTGGGTGGGAGCAGGCAGGGCTCCTGCTGAGGCTGGTGAGCAGCAGGAATGGTACGTATTTATTGAGAGAGGCTTTGACACCTGTCTTCCCTTCTGAGCCTGGTCTTTAGCTCTAAAGTGGGCTCAGCACCCCACCCCACCAGGATGCATCAGGGTACACTACAGGGGCTGGTTAGTTGAGCTCACCTGGACTCTGGACCTGGGAATGAGTGAAAATGACCAAGCAGTGTCACCAGATTCCTTTCCTGCAAATGCAGCTTCTAGATGTGACCTTGACATTGCTGGTTCGGCTGCAGAGGCTTCAGTCTCCCTGGTGGTGTCACCCCGAGGACTGTGAAGGACAAGGCTCACCCTTCCTTCAGTGCTTGTTTGGAGCCAAGGGCCCTTCCCCCAAGCCCCACCCTTTCCCCTGGACCCACCTCACCCTCTAACCCACTGTGATTTATGCACCTCTGGTCTTATAAGTAGGAGTTATATGTGCACACACTCCCACACCACGCCGCCCTGGCCAGGGGCTGGGGGCACTTGTGGCACAGCTTGTCACCTATCTGGTTACTCAGCTCCAACCAAAGGGGCGTCCTGAGGTGCTCAGATCATGAAGTGTGCACCTGACCTAAACTGGAAAACCCAGAACTTCCCTGAGGAAGTGATTTCTGGTGCAGATTCGTGGGGCAAAACTTTAGAGCCAGGTCTGAGCTGTGGCCTTTGTTGGTTTCCAAACTTGCAAGGACACTGGATGCCTGATGGTCCCCTGAGGATTTCACAGGCACTAAATTCAAATCAAACTCAGCATCCATCCCCACAAAAGTCCCCCAACAAGTGCCCAGGCAGGAAAGGACCCCTCCTTCCCGTCTGCTCCCCTCCCATGACTGATGGCAGCTGGAAGCGGGGTTTCCAGGAAGCAAGGAAGCAGCAGGGGTGGCCTCTGCCCAGCCTTTCTGGCACTAAAGCCAGCACCTCCTATTTTGCTCCCCCAAACAGAAGCAGCTTAGAGCTGGTGCTGATGGACCTGGGATGTGCCTCCAGCACTGGCTCTGGGCTCTGAGTTTATCAGGCCAAGGCCCCTCTTGCCTCCACCCCTTGAGCAGTGGGGACCTCAGATCCGTGATGCGCATCCTTGATCCTTTGGACAAACAGAACTAGTCACAGGCCAGCCCTTCCCTCCTCCCATCAGAGCATCTCCAGAGCTGCAGTGATCAGCCACATTGAGGATGTTCGTCTGTCCCAGGGAGCCTTCATCCCCTCTGCTGTGAAATGGGACCACCACCTCCTTCTGGGTTTAGACTGGATTAACTGGGGACGGCCCTGCAGCTGGTCTCAGTGAAGGCAGGGGGGCTGTGCCCACATCTCCCCTTCCTCTGGTGCCTAGAGAGGAAGGGAATTGAAGAGATCATGATCCCAGGACACCTGGACAGGGCTCAGCAAGCACCTCTCCAAGCGTGTCAGCCTCAAGCACCACGTGGGAATGTGGGCACCAACCCAGTCGGCAGCGTCACCAAGCAATGGGGAGTAAAGGAGAATACAGTGCCTCTTTCCTGCAGCCTGCCCTCGGGCCAGTTCTGAAAGGAGATGGACAAGCAGACAGTGACACCCCTGCGCGTCAGGGCAGAGGGAATCCCGGGGCTGAGAGAGCACACATGATGGAGGGCTTTCTGGGGGAGGTGTCCGTGCACGAAGACAGGGCAGGAGGCAGGAGACAGAATCTGGTGTGTTGTCTGTACCAGGTGCTGTACTTGAAGTGGTCAGGGCCCACTGAGGTTTCCAGGGAAGAAGGCCTGGGCAGCCCCCCTGAGTTGAGCATTCCCACCCCTGTCCAGCAGGAAACGCCCAGGCAGGACCGTGTACGCCCAGATGCATAACGAGAAGGAACAGGAAATGACAAGCCCCGTGGGTCACGGCGAGGACGTCCAGAGCGTCATCCAGGGTGAGGAGTTTATAGATGACCATCTCGACTCACAGACTCTAGGTAACGCCCGCCTAGAAGCCCACCCCCACCTTCCTGCAGGCCACCCCACCCAGCCGTCTGGGCCAGGCAGACCTCACCAGTGGGGCATACCTTCCATCTGAGAAGGGGTAACAGGATCCCCAGGGTTGTGCGACCGGACTAACTAGACAGCCCTCTGCAGCCCCAGGCAGGGAAAGGATGGAAACAGGGCTGGCTTCCCTGAGGGTATTAGGGGCCTTTTCCCTGTAGCCAACTGTGCTGTTCCCCAGCAATGGTAACTTACCGAGCCTCTCACCCACGAACGCACAGGGCCGTGCTGTACAGTTTACACAGCATTCTCACCCACGGATCACGTTTACTTCTGGCCACGCCCATGTCAGGTCACCCGTGACAGCACAACAAACCACCCTTGTCAGTGGCCGTCATTCATGGCCATTTTCTCTCATGGTTTCTGGGGATCGACTGAGCTCAGCCGGGCGGTTCTTTCTCAGGGTGGCTCATGAAGTTGCAGTTGATGGCGAGGGTTGTAATCATCTCAGAGACTTACTCACTCAAATTTCTGACAGCTGGGTAGTCAGCTAACCCCTCACCTGGGGCTACTGCAGAACACCTGACGTGGCCTCTCCGTGTGGCTTGGGCTTCCTTACAACGTGGCAGCTGAGTTCTGAGTGCAAGTGGGGAGAGAGCAGCGGCCAGGCAGGAGCTCCTTCCCCTTATGACGTGGCCTCAGATTCAGGCCCCGCCACTTACTTCTTGCCCTGTTAGTCTGCTCATGTTCAAGGGGAGGGGGCACAGACCCTACTCTCAGAGGAGGACAGGCCAGGCCACACCATATGAGGTAGCTCTTCCTCTCAACAAGTGGGGGAACAGGCCTGGAAGGTTCTGGAACTTGCTGGCAGAGCCATGGCACCAGCCCTGCTCCTGCATCAGGCAGCACAGCCTTTGGCCAGGCTGTACGGGCACCTTCCATAATGGTCTCCCCTCAGCAGCCCAGGAGACAGGCTCTTTTCTAGAGGTGAGGAAATCAAGGCACAGAGAGCTGAACTGTCCCTTCCCAGGGCCACAGCTCGTGGAGGCAGAGCTGGCACTCCCCAGTAGGCAGCCCCCAGAGTTTCCTTTCCCCTGAGTTTCTCTCCTATGCCTGGATTTGGGGCAACACCAGCTCCCACCATGCAAAGTACAGTCCACATGAGAGTCCCATCACAGCCCCTGATATCATCATTATCCAGCTTTAAAAATCACTGATATCCCGGGCAGTGCCTGTGGCTCAAAGGAGTAGGGTATACCGGAGTAGGGTATACACCTCCATATACTGGAGGTGGCAGGTTCAAACCTGGCCCCACCCAAAAACTGAAAAAAAAAAAAAATCACTCATATCCCATGCCCGTTAAGTCCGCAAGAAGTCACTGTCCTTAAGTTTAAAAGTATTGAAAGAAAGGCTCACAGGGGTGAGCTGCTCACCCAGGGCAGCACAGCTGACTTGTGGCTGACTTTGACCCCAAGGCTATGACATTTGCTCTCTCGCGAGAGCAGTCAGGGAACTGAACAAGGGGTGGTCGCTCCTTTTCCCTCCCTCTCCAGCCATTCTGGGGGCCCCTAGCTGTTTGCATGGTGGCTGATCACCCCCACATCCACAGGCCCAGGGTGCTCCTCACAGGTGATGGGTCATGTTTAAGAACCACAGCGCAACCCCTGAGCACTCGCTGGGCCCTGCTCAGGGCTGTCCAGACATGATCTGACCCCTGTGAGACAGACACTGGTGTTGTGTCCATTTTACAGATAAGAAAGCAGAGGTCCTCACCGTAGCTGACCGGCATGCAGTCAGCCTGTATGTCCCACCTCTGGAACCCCCAGGCTATGGGTACCCAGGGACTCCTACCGCAAGCCTGTCCCTTGCTAGGGCAGGAGTTAGGCTCAGGGTGCCCCTTTCATGCAGGTGATGTCACCACCCCCAGGAGAAGGAGGCAGCTCAGCCCTGCGAAGACCTTCCAGAAGGGAGAGGGAAATAGGTGGCTTCTCGGCCTCTGATAGCTACTTGAATTGCTTCCTCTAAAGAATAATAATCGCGCGGTAATAATGTAATCGTTTTGTTTTAATCAGTCCCTAGTATGCAGCCAGCGTTGCCCAAGTGCTGTGGATGTATTTTCTCACACAACTCCAGGGCAGTCCTTCGTAGGGGTGTCATTGTCACCCTTGAGCTTGTCAAGCCGAGACTCAGCACCCAGTAGACCCCCCAGGATGCCCACTCCTGACAGCCCTTCCAGCTGTGCCTTCCTAACCCCCTCCTGGTCGGCCGCTGATGTCACTGTACCCCCTCTCTCCCACTCACACCTCTCGCGACTCACCGTGTCACACCCTGCAGTGCCCACTGCCAGTACGGGCAGAAGCCTCAGCCCCTTCCTCATCCCCTTGCTGCCAGTGCCGGGGTTCCCCGTGCAGGTCAGTGGTGTTTGTGGGGCCGGCAGGGGCCCTCTGCGTCTGCTGCTCACAATAGCACTGGGAGACCCCAATCCTCAGTCACACCCTGCACCTGGCTCGGGTTGAGGGGCCCCCAGAATGCCCCTGCACACTGTCTTAACTCACTGGCTAAGGCCGCTACCCTGTCCTGAGAGGCCCTGTCCCCCTGCACTGGTGAGGCTTTGTCCCGTGCGGCCCTGTCTCCCTGCACCCCAGCCCAGAGTGTGTGCTCACACTGCGTCTCTCCTGGTTCCTAGGCAACCACTCTGGCGTGGTCCTGAGCATCAACTCCCGCGAGATGCACAGCTACCTGGTGAGCTGATGTGGCCAGGCCCACCCAGCACACTCCTCTCCCGTCGTTTCACTCCTGTGGAGGGACAGAGCCACAAGCGAAGCCGGCAGCTGGACCGACATTTCCTCAGAGACCTGCCGAAAGCCCCCTCCTCCAGCTGTCCCCAAGCCAGGCGACGGGCACTCCTCCCTCTGCTCAATCCAAGCCCGCCCACAGGACCCCTGGGGCGTGGGCAACCCCTGCCCCTCTAGGGCACCAGGCTTACCTTAGGGACAGCAGGCCCACCCCAAGTGGCTTTTTCCTGGGCCCCACACAGGCTGCTCCGGCTGCCCCACATGTGTCGCCCGGCCCGGGGCCTGGCCTCACTTCTCCCGGCTGAGGTTGGTTAGTACCGGAGCCTGGGCAGGGAGTTGGCCCTGTGCCCCCACTGCAAGTACCGCAACGCGCCCAGACACTGGGCACTGCAGTGTCTGTCCCTGTAGGGCAGCACAGCCCTTCTGGACTTTGCTTCCCTAGTCCTTCAGCCGTCCCTCTGTGGGAGGGTCTGCACCCCTCCAGAGCCCAAGGCCTGAGTCAGGCGCTCCCCTCACCACCTCCAGGCCCTCTGCCCTGGTGCCTGTTAAATGTAAATACCTCTCTGGGTGGCTGATTGCAGGAGTGTGGGGGTTCAGCTTTCTCTTTCTGAGGCGGGTGGTAGCCACCGGGGTGCTCCATTGGAGCCCCCATCTCTGGAGCCCCCTTTCCAGAAGGCCCAGGGCTCCCGGGGGCCCAGAAGCTTGGCCTGGTTTTCCCCTAGGGCTGGGGGAGAGGCAGTGCAGGGCCCCAACTTGCAGGTCCTCATGCCGCCAGCAGGAGGTGGCCCCAGGGCTTTTCTGAAATGGCTGCTTCCTCCCGGGGCCCTGAGCTCTGGAAGGAGCCTGAAGCCCCCATTAGGGTGGGTGGTGTGGCCCCTGGTGCACCTCCTTACAGACCAGGAGAGGTTAGGAAGGCACAGCTAGAATGGCTGTCTGGAGCACGCCTCTCACTTTGAAGAAGGGGAAACTGAGGCCCAGGGCGGGGAAGGATGGTAACAGAGGTGTTCCAGGAACCACGCCTCTACTCCCCAGCACAGGGCAAGGTCCACTCAGTCAGTTTTCCTAGAATCAGGGATGCTAGGGTACGTCTAGACAAACGAAAGGGGGGTGTTCACATTTTGCCTTGAAACAGGAAGTCAGTATCCCCTCCCCCTTCTCCTTCCCCATCCCCTCCCGTGCTCCCCTCCCCCTCCTCCAGTGGCCGTGGTCCCTCTGTGGAAGGCGGGAACACTGGAGTCCAGGCTAGTGACTCGCGGGTTGGAGGGATCTGACTGAAGACGCAGATGCTCTCCTATGCACCATGTCCGAGCTGAGGGGGACCTAACCAACCCATTGACCCTAGAAGAGAAACACGACCTGTTATGGGGGTGCCCAGGATGAGCCCTTGCACCCATGACACTCAATCTCCATTGAGTGAGTGACCCATGCGGTCCAGGTGGGGATTCCAGGGTTGTAGGAACAAAGGGAATAGCTCCAGCCACACAACCAGGTGGTGGAACTGTCCCAGCTGGCCCCAAATCTCTCTCTCCCCTCTGCCTGCCCAGCAGCTGGGTCTCCTGGACCATCCTCCCTAGAGGTCGCTTTATAAGTTATCCTCAAGGTCCTCCTGGGGACAGGGGATCTGCGGATATGAAGCTGGCAGAGCCAGTGCCAATGAGAGGCTGTGACTCTCCAGGACCCTTGCCACGTTCCCCACTCACTCATAGTCTCCAAAGACACCTTTGCAGAGACCTGCACCCTCCCGCCACCCTGTCCAGCACCTGTTCCCCAACCAGCTACCGACTACAAGCATTAGACACACAGGGACAGACCGCAGCACAGTCCAGGTCCAAGGTCCATGGGCAGCACAGAACCCCCAGAATCGGCCTTCCGGCCCACTTTAGCTCACCAGTGCCTGCGGTAACCAACTGTAGGTCTCTGACCTTCCTTGACCACTCAAGTTAATCCTCTTAAATGTTGGGGTAGGGTTGTTTTTCCTTAGTTATTTGTGGTTTTCTTGTATTTTATGTTGTTATTTCTATTAAGAACATGTTGGGCGTGTGGACCCAAGAACCTGGGAATATGATGGCATCTGATAGAACCTAATATGTTCCCACCTGCATAACCGCATAGATTGATGCCTAGGCCTATGAATTTGCCTGGTTCCAAATTTGAAGTTCCATGTATGTGGTGTTCAGGTATATGCACAGGCTCCTGGAAATACAAGGTGGCCGGCTGCTGAAGCCTGTCCCATTGACCAGGCCATGCACACACAGGTATACACACATAACAGAGGCGATGTGTTCTTTCTTATTTTTCCTTTTAAAAAAATCAATAAATCATTTGTGATGCTTTTAACAAAGATTAAATTAACATGATCAGCTTTTTCTTTTTTATGAAGCTATTTCTCAACATTTACCTAAAAGCGTGCACACACAGGCCTCTAGAACTATGGTCCCTGCAGCAGCGTGGCCAAGGACTCATGAAAGTAACAAGGCAGCGGCTCCTGACACTTTGGGGGCAGGTTGCAAATGACATTAGCCTTCAAAGTTAACTGTCTCGTACACCTGCCCTGGAGCACTCCACTCGTGGACTCCCCTCCTCTCCTAGGGCAGCATGGGTCTGACCAATTTGCTAGGGGAGAGACAGAGCCCTGAGGCCGAGGCCAGTCGTGGGCATGGCACAGCCCAGTCTCCTGAAGATAACACTTGTCTTATCTCTGCAATGCTGTTTGCAGAAGGCCTGGACCTGTCAATCCCTAGCCTCAAAAAGAAAAGAAAAGAAAAACTGTTTACTGTCCCAGCTGAGTGTCTGCTGCTCTTCTGGAATTTCAACCGTTCTATCTGGTGATCTTACTTTCTTCCTCCTCTCTGGTCCTATGTGGTCGGAGGCAGAGACGGACGAGAGTATTTTCCAGACGTGTGTTGAGTTGGTTAAGTGGTCCCCGACACATTTCCAGAGTGGAGTGAGGCTTCAGTTGCCAGTGGGCTGTTCAGGGGGTGAGAGCCGGGAGGTGCCGAGAGGGGAGGCCTGCCACCCCCGCCGGTGCCTGCCTGTGGGGAGGCCTCTCCCCTGCCGCCCCTGCCTTCTTTGCCCTCATAGATGGCGAATTTGTCCATGAAAGTGTTCTAAGTGGCTAAGGAAATGGGCATTCTTTCCTCAGCCCAGTGAGCTGACAGCTCCCTAACTGCCTTGAGCAGGAGTCAGTTCAGGGTGGTCTCAGGGTCCGGGGAGGTGGATGCAGGGAAGTGGGCGATAGCCACCCTCCTGTCTGTGCGCACGCCTCCTTCTCTAGGTCGTGATATCTTCTTGTGGAGTAAAAACCGTGGTTTTCAATATCGCTGTCCTCAAAACTTCTGGCCAAGTCCCTTCCTGCCTCTATGAACTCGTGCCAGGCCCTGGGCTGGGCACTGAGCCCCAGGAGCAGTGGATGACTCAGACCAGGAGCCTGAGCCTCAAGGGAGACCCAGCCAGGGGGAGGCAGATGATGATTACACAGTTCAGCCAGGGACCCAGGGCTCCCCAGCCGGGGGTCGGCACTGGAAATCCACGTGAGAAGGGGGGTGGGAGTCAGACGCACGGGGGCAGGGCGGGGCGGGCATGCAAAGGCCAGCGAGGGGCGTGTGTTTGTGTGAATGAGAATGAGGACTGGTCACAGACTGTGCACTTGGGAGAACTTCAGCATTTGATTGTTTTATCTCCCTTATTCCAACTGCCGGGACTCAGACAAGATGTGCGAACTCTTCAACCAAGCCGACTGACAATTTCAATTCCCACTTCAGTGTGCAGGGCTCTGTGGAGCATCTTCTCCCTGGGAAAAGGCTAATGAGTGTGATAAAGTGCTTCTCGGCCCCTGGTTAATGTGTCTGGAGCCTATGCTGTGTGACCTTGTGTGACTGGTGGCAGGAAGCCAACGGGAGGTAGGACAGCCAGGCATGTGTCCAGGTGATCACCACAAAGAGCCTGCCCCTTGGCTCTGTGTGTCTAGCCTGAGCTTCTGCTGGACGGAGCAGGTCTGAGCTCCCCAGTTTATTAGGAGGAAAACGAGGCATCGCCAGGTAGTTGCAAGGGGGCCGTTATTTGTAGCTAAATTGTAAGGTGTAGTTCCAGCTAAACCCCAAATCCCAGGGAGCCTTAAATTTGGTGTCCAGAGTCATTTAGGTAACAATAATCTCAAAAGAGCAGACAGAAATGTGCATCACGGGCAAACTGTAATAAGAATATAGTCTATGGCCACACCACCCTGAATGCGCCCGATCTCGTCTGATCTCAGAAGAATATAAAAGCCTTTAGAGCAGAGGCTGTTGTCCTTGTTTCTTTGTTTCGATGGGTGAAGATGACGTTGGTAACAGAGGAAACACAGGCTCCTCCCAGGGCCTCCTTCCAGCAGGCGAGCCTGGCAGCTCTCGGGAGTGGGGGCTTTCTGTGTGGCAGCATTTCTCAATCCGTTTCCGTGGCTTCCCTGAGACCCCTGTGGAGGATGCTGCAGCAGCTCCTGCACCAGCTCGAGAGGAGGGCTGCGCCCCCAGAAGCACTGTGGGTGGACAGGCTGGTGTCAAGACTAGCACCCATCGCGTGGGGATTGGTACAGTCAGGGGAGATGAGAAAGAAGACAGCGGCCCTCAGCATCTGGAGCCACCAGGCACTCGCAGCTCGGTGGGCCTGGGCCTTTTCTGATCCAATACAGACAATGTCACCTGGCACTGAGCACCCTCATCAGACAAGGCCACTCTGTGACCGTGACAGAGAGACAGAAACGAGACCACTGCAGCCATGTCTGAGTACAGACCAGACGCAAACGCTGCCCAACGGCCCACGGCGACCTGACGCCTCATCCTGGCTGAGAAGAGCGAGGTGACTTCACCCTCCCTGAGGTGCCCCCTCCCTCTAGATCAGACCGACTAGCAGCCCAGTAGGACCCACCTACCGACAGCACCGCTAGAGCCCAGGCGGCCTCCTCCAGCCTCCCCAGAGCCCAGCCGACCTCCTCCATCCTCTCCAGAGCCCAGCCAGCCTCCTCCAGCCTTTCCAGAGTCCAGCAAGCCTCCTGCAGCCTCCCCAGAGCCCAGCCGGCCTCCTCTACCCTCCCCAGAGCCCAACCGGCCTCCTCCATCCTCTCCAGAGCCCGGCCAGCCTCCTCCAGCCTCTCCAGAGCCCGGCCGGCCTCCTCCAGCCTCTCCAGAGCCAAGCCGGCCTCCTCCACCCTCCCCAGAGCCAAGCCAACCTCCTCCATCCTCCCCAGAGCCAAGCCAACCTCCTCAAGCCTTCTCTGGGGGCCTCCCCAACCCATACCCAACCACACTCTCTAGCCTCGCTCAATGAGATGTCCGGAGGTTCCCAGGGTGCATAGTCCCCTCAATGCAGAGGGATGACCTGACTGTTCGGCCATAGATGTCCCCCTGCGGTCTTCTAAAAGAGTCTTTGTCTTAAAGTGGAGCCCGCGGCCCTGGGCAGGGACCGGCCCCTGCCTGTGAGCAGCAGCAGGCCTGCAGGGCAGGAGGATAGACCGAGGTTGGCCTCAGCACAGCTGCAACGCAAGCTGGTAGGATGCATCTACCCCTAAGGGGGCTGTGGGGGGGTCTCTGGCATCTCCCCTGCTCCGGCACACCCAGACTTCCTTAGACAGGACAACATTGCAAGAACCTTGGGCTGCTAGAAAGAACGCCACATGCTGTTGTTTCCAGCAGTGCTCAGTGGCAACGGCCTGTCACAGCTGCTCCCAGCCTCTCCGGGCCTGGCCTGAGCCTCCTCTCCACAGCCTATAGCCTGCCTGGCAGGGAACTTTGCAGTCAGTGAGTCTGATTTGTCAATTCCTGGCTCCCAGAAGCACTAGCCCAGGCATTCTAACAATGTTTGCCCAAAACCCATTGGCATCTGCATGATGTTATAATTTGATTGTTAATCACAGGTGACACCAACCTGGCAGATAGTACTCCTGTTCCTGTGCTAGGACGCATCCTGGCTCGGGGCTGGGAGGACAGTGTCAGCCATATCGTCTGCAGCTTACTCACATTATTACAGCCCAAACGTTGTGCTCTGTGAAGAATCCAGCTCACACCTGGGCTTCAGAGGCACCAGAGTGGCTGTGACAGTCAGCACCGTGCTGATGGCAGTGAC
>CAUYRH010154819.1:0-26061 GCA_963574655.1 Perodicticus potto
GATGCTTTACTAAGAATAATGTGTTCCACTTCCATCCAGGTTAATACAAAGGCTGTAAAGTCTCCATTTTTTTTAATGGCTGAGTAGTATTCCATAGTGTACATATTCCATAGCTTGTTAATCCATTCCTGGGTTGGTGGACATTTAAGTTGTTTCCACATTTTGGCGATTGTAAATTGAGCTGCAATAAATAGTCTAGTGCAAGTATCCTTATGATAAAAGGACTTTTTTCCTTCTGGGTAGATGCCCAGTAATGGGATTGCAGTATCAAATGTGAGGTCTATATTGAGTTCTTTGAGAGTTCTCCATACTTCCTTCCAAAAAGGTTGTATCAGTTTGCAGTCCCACCAGCAGTGTAACAGTGTTCCCTTCTCTCCACATCCACGCCAGCCTAATTCTTACTCCAAGATTAGGACTCTTTTTTCCTCCAGTGTACCATCATCCTTCTTAATTCCATGGAGCTTTCTCTTACTCCTCTGGTCAGTGAGAGAACTGTTATAACATTTCTCTGGCTACAAAGTGTTTCTTGCAAAAGAAAAGTTTGAAAACCTCAGGGTTATACAGGGCCAGATGAGTTCTAAGGGTCTTTCCAGCTCTGACATTCTGGGATTTTATGACTAAGAGCTAATTTGTTCAAATCTAAACCCACAATAATTGAACAGAACTTGATTGAATTTTCTGAGCAAACACGGCGTCACTGTCTGCCCCAATAAATATTTAGCCATGACCCCAGTTTATTGATTTTGTGAAATATCAATATTTCTTGGCATAGTTTCCAACACTAACTGGTAGACCCATGATGATGTGAAATATGCAGGCTCAAGATGCCCTTCCAGGAAAGCCACAGATGGTTGTTGGTGTGTCCATCTGCCTTGGCCTGACACACAAACTGCATGCTCCCTATGGCCAGTGCAGGGCACATGGAGGGGTGAAACAACTGCCTTTGAAAGGTCCATACTGCTTGGGTGGACAGATCAGATAGGCCTAAAAGTTCAGGGATGCTGTAGCCAGCTGATCACAAAGAGAACCTCAGTGAACAGGGATTTCCTTGTGCAACATTACTTTGAAGATTATAAAGCCTCACTTAATATTCAGTCATTCATTCATTTTACAGAGAGTCCTTTCTCTGTGCCAAGCTCTGTGCTAGAATAAGAGAAATAGACATGAGCAAGATACAGTCAAATACCTCTGAATTATCTCATCTTGGAATCAAAATTGTGATACAGTCAGGGGCAATAAATAAGCCAAATCCAAGAAATATTGATGCCTCTCAGCATCAACAAACTTAGGCTATGGATAAATATTTATGAGATGAAATAATTTGGTAGGAAAAAAAAAGAAAGAATTTGGTAGGAATATTACTGTATATGCACACTTTTAATTATTTCTACAGGCAAAACTGATGAATCAGAGACCTTTTTTTGTATGCAATATTCAAGGTGCACGGAAGTCTTATAATTAGTTCAGGTGAAATAACTTGATTGGTTCCTAAGTACAACTCTAAAAAGTACAAGTTAACTTCATATTTTTTGTTTATCTTTTAGTTACACATTCTCAGTGACAGGGTTTCATTTGTTGGTGATGGTTTGAGAGCATTGTGTTTTGGAGAGAATTAAGGCATTACTGGAAGACAAGGGAAGATTAATTCCTCTCTTTGATGCTGCTGTGACACTAATCCTGTCATTCCCAAGCAGAGATACATTTGTGTACGTTTGCGAGTTTGTTCTCTTGATCATTCAGTCTTTTTCTTAATTAAATCATCACTGTATACATTAATGCATTTCTGGGGTAAAATGTAGTGATTTGATATACAATGTAGAAAGCTTACATTAAACTGGTTAACATAACCATCACCTCACTTATTTATTTGTTGTGGTAACACATTTATACTCTAAACAGTTTTGAAATGTACCATTGCATTGTGCACATTCGGTGAGGTCCCACCAAATACCCTCCTTCCTTCTGGCCTTCCCCGTCCCCTCTCCTCTGTCTCCTCTTCCCTCCTTCTTTGTGGACTATAGTTGTGTTTTATCATTCATATGAATGTGTAGGTGATTATATATTGATTTCATAGTAGTATCGAGTACATTGGATACTTTTTCTTCCATTCTTGAGATACTTTACTGAGAAGAATATGTTCCAGCTCCATCCAGGTAAACATAAAAGAGATAAAGTCTCCATATTTTTATGGCTGCATAGTATTCCATCGTATACATACACCGCAGTTTGTTAATCCATTCATGGCTCGATGGGCACTTGGGTTGCTTCCATAACTTGGCAATTATGAATTGGGCTGCAATAAAAATTCAGGTTCAAATGTCTTTGCTGTAAAATTATTTTTGATTATCTGGGTATACACCTAGTAGAGGAATTGCAGGATGGAATAGCAGATCTACTTTTAGTTCCCTGAGTATTCTCCAAAGTATTCTCCATTCCTTCTTTCCAAAAAGGAAGTATTAGCTTGCATTCCCATGAACAGTGTAGAAGTGTTCCCTTCTCTCCACATCCACGGCAACATCTGTAGTTTGGGGATTGTGTGATGTGGGCTAATCTTACTGGAGTTAGATAATATCTCAAAGTGGTTCTGATTTGCATTTCTCTGATGATCATTCATTCTTATGCTTATTTAATCTTTGGTACATTCACCAACCACAGGCTAAGTACCTTCTCTAACGAATGCACTGGGCCAGGTATGGGAGCCCTGGAAAGACTGAGACATAGTCCCTGCCCTTGAAGGGCTTATGCTCTGTAAGTGGACGCAACAAATAACTTGAGGACTTTATGATGAGTGTTGTAACAGAGGTGTGGACAAAAGGAAGTTGGAAAGAACTGAGACCAAGAAATATGAGGGTAGGTAGAAAAGCTTTAAAAGAGGAGGTGATCCTTGATAGGGTGTGACAGGGAGGTCTGAAGATTGACCTTGTTCATTATTGTGGGGCTACATAGACCTATCCCCATTCCCCCAGCTATTTTTCTTTTAATTAGTAGAATGTATTCGTAACAGCCACAAAGCCATACAACAAGCAGATCCGTCTATAGCCCAGTAGCCTGCATCAGTTTAACTGCTTTGATTTAGGTTGAAATATAGCCACTCCTTTGGAAAAACACAATGGGGATAGGGGTATGGTCAGAGTCTGGTTTCTATCCCCTAACTCCAGGTTCTTGAAACCAGACTTTCCTTTCCCACCCAGCACCCCTATCTAGCAGAATTCTTCTTTCATGGGGGCAAAGGGGTTTGAGTGGTACTGGGTACTGTGGTGGCTTTCAAATTATTCACATTCCAAAGGAGCTTTAATGATTTCTAAGATAATTGGTTGTAGAAATAAGTTCTTCTAAAAACCCAGCAATAGAATGTTCGTGATGCCACAGGATGATTCAGAGCATTTGGCCTTAATTACTTTGATTGTCCGCCAGGATTTAATATATGAATATTACATTGCGATCTTCAATTTAATTTCTTGTGTAAATGGATTGTGGCAGAATCCTGTAGTCCTGGAACTGGCACATAATTCAGCGTGGGAGTCACTATCTTAACTCATCTCATTACTCAAGCCATTTGTTGTCCTTCAGGCTTTGACAGCTGGGAGATGGGAAAGTAGCAGAGGTGATGTGATCTCTCAACCTGGGTCCAGACAGACATGAGCCATAGTCTCTACCGATTACGTTGTTACACAGACACAGACAGCACTTATTTTCAGAAGAAAAAAAAATGTTCCAGTCAATGTGTCGCTGTGTGCCCTGGTCTTTCTTAGCATAATGAAGTGGGAAAAGCTGGCATGTGCATGCAAGAGATCTGAATTCTAGTCTTAGCTTGGCCACTAACTTACAGTATGACTTTGGGCAAGTCACTTGATTTCTCAGAGCTTCCAATTCCTCCCCATTAAAAAGTGCTTTCCAGAGTGAAGGCTTTCTGACCTGTAAGTACGACATGGCAAATCGGACAGTCTTGGTTGGCACCATGGCTGAAACAAGGTTGTTTCTATCTATTCCTGTGAATAATAAGCAGAACAGCTCCCACACCCCAAATTCAACGTTTGAAGGAAGGGAGAGAAAAAGGAAGGGAAGGTGTAGGGAACACCCCTGCAACTTTAGGGAGGTACCCCTCAGGGCCCAGGTGAGCTTGTTAAGACCTTCGCAAAATGGGGGTCATTTGGGTCTAGGAAGACTCCAAAAGTATTAAATGGGAAGCTATAGTGCTTGAGAATTTATTTGTAATACATATAACAAAGAACTTACATCTAGAATGTATGAAGAACTCCTATAAATGAATATGAAAAGGGCAATCTAACAGGGAAAAAATGTATTATACAAAAGAGTATATCCAAAAAGCCAATGACATATAAAAAGATGTTCAAGCCTCATTAGTCACCAGAGAACTGCAAATTAAACGACAATGAGATACCACTGCACACCCACCAGAATGATTAAAATTTAAAAATCTGACAATACTTAGTGTTGATAATGATTTGACATAATGAGAGGGTGAAAGTTGGTACACACTTTGGAAAACTGGCAGCATCTAGCCAAGTGGAACATGTGCAGACTCCATGTCTCAGTAATTCTACTACCAACATAAATGCACATACATGTATACCAAAAGTCAAACAAAAATCAGCATAGTAATTTAGTCATAATAGCCCCAGACTGGAAATGGTCTAGTGCCCATCTAAGGTAGAAAGGATAAAGCAATTCTAGCAATTTACAAGAGGGAATATTATACAGCAATGAGAAGGAACAATGTAAGCTTCATGCAACAACATGGATAAGCCTTACAAGCATAATGTTAAAATAAAAAAAACAAAAAATAGAGGAGCACATACTGAAAGTCAATAAGCAGCAAAGCTAGACTGTTTAGCGATGCATGCTAAGGCGCACAGTGTGAATAAAAGTAAGGAAGTGCTTTATGAAGAAATCAGAATAACTGTTACCTTTTAGGAGGGAAAAAGGTGTTATGATTAGGAAAAGGGCACAAATTGGGCATTGGGGTACTAATAATACTTTATTTTTTAACTGAGTAACAGTTAACACAGGCGTTTCATTGAATGAGCTGTACGTTTATAATTTATGCATTTTTCTTTATATGTGGCATATTTCACAATTTTAAAAGATAGCTTTAAAAATACAGAGATAGGAAGTAGCCAAAGACAATTTTTTTGTCTCAGACTAATGTGAACCAAATTTCTATCCATCCTCTCTGGACCCTGCTCCCGGGTAACAGGATTCTAGACTTTAGCCAAAGAGAGGACAGAGATTGTGTCTCATTCCTCTCTGTAACTGTCTGCAACAATTCTCCATCTTTAAAGCCAGCCTAACCCAAACTTATATCTAACAGCTGTCAGCCAATTGACTGGAGTCAAAGACACGGTGTCCCTGCTGCAATCTAGGCCCCTTCCCATTTCCCCCAATCTTAAAATATCCTTGCTCCATTTGAGTTCTCTTTCTCCTCTTCTCTTTGCAGGATTGCCCTTTGAAAAATGGCTGAGTGACTCAACTGGGTTTCCTTGGCTAGAACTTCAGCAAGCCCTCCCCGTCTAAAGACTTGGATGCCTACTCACTTCACTGTGAAATTTCCTCTGCTCCTGGAAAACTCAGGTAGGGTATTCACTGTTGTCCTTTGCACCCAGATCTTACAGGACTAAAATCCAAAATCCCTGGGGCTGGAAGATATGTTCAGAATTGGGGGGATTTTATCAAGGTGCATTTGCCTATGTCACATAATACCTCTAGTAGGTTTTAGCTCAACTCTAATAATTACATTAATATTTTTGTCATAAAATATGGCACTTTTTATCACACTAAGTGGGATTTTTTAAAAGGCTATCAATATCTTAATACGTAAGTTAAAATGAGTTTTAGCCTCAGATTTATGTGAAAAGTTTTGGTTTTCAGAGCTTCATGGACTGGGAAGTGTGAATAAGAATTGATGGTCTATAGCAGGAACCCAGTGCTTGTCTGGTGAATGGATGGAACCATAGAAACATAGATGGATACCACCGATTACATGTGTTTATGCTCCAAAATAAGTGGCAGATGTACATTTAACAAGACTCTTCATAGCTTTAACCAAAAGTGCCCAATAGTGGACACATTATATTCCACTTCTAGCAAGAGAGACACTATTACAAAGTTTCACCACCTAGGTCTGTTACCACATCATACATGTTTTGCCTTGGGTCAGGTGGCCATACCCAGGCCAATCAGCGGCCGCTTCTGTGTGTGAAACAACCTGCCTTTTTCCTGGCGGGATAAGGTAGCCCTAACTAGAGAAGGGAAAGTTATGAGCCTCGCAGGTACTTAGGGCTAGTTTGTTGGGTCCAGTGTGAAAGAAATGGATAGGCTGCACATATCACTTTCAAATATTAAGGAGAGCTACTAAGGTCTCCTTAATATTTATCTTAGCCAGGCTTTGCAAAGGTATTGAATGGCAGTACATTCAAGATCACCATTCCCAGTAAGGACTCAGAGTATAGTGAGTTTATGTTGCTAAAGGGTAGAGCTAGGTGTTTTTCACTTCCAACCACCTGAGGGTGGAGATATTATATTTTATTGTGTTGGGATGCTCCAGAGGCAGAACAGCAAATTCCAGGAGAAGCTGGCAAGGGACTACAGCATGAGTCAAAGGCAAACCTGCAGGCCTCCCCATGCAAGAGACATCAAGGAATCCTGGGGCAACTCAGCAGGAGAAAACCAGTCACTTCCAGGATCGATGCCTATAGGGGAAACCCAGTGGGGAAGGTGGATTTGAAGAGAGGTTTGGGAACTCAGCTTTCATGTTCCAGAACACTGGGCTGTTTGCTGTTACAGGGTAAACACTATGAGGTACCAACTCTCTATCTCCCACAGCAGGCCACAGGCTTCTTAATCTTAAAGCAATAGCATAGGACTTACACAAATTCTACAATCTCTTCCTGCTCTACCTTTCAGAACCTAGGAATCTGATTCCTTTTCAATAATGCTCATTGTTTCTCATAAGGGTAATGCATGCTCCTTGTGGAAAATTTGGGAAGTCAGCTAAATAAATGGTAGTCTAAGCTCACTTATCATCCCACCTCTTATACATATGAGTGTATTTCCTTTTTTCTCACTTGTGATTGAGAAAATGATTATAAAGATTTCTATATCTTTATAAAACTGTGATTATAGAATCTCATATTTCCAGTTAGACACTTAAGTATATCATGAGCATTTTCCATGTCATTACAAATTCTGCTTCTATTTTAATTTGATCACCCACCAGATATGGTGGGGTGTACTTAACAAGTATAAAATGTGTACCCTGCCCTTATGGAACTTGCAATCTGATTGAGAAACTAAGACTAATAAACATGAAATCAATAGTGAGAAGTACAAAATGGAATGCAAGTGAATGTCATTTGGTGGGACAGGCTGGAAAGACAGTAAGAACCCAAAGGAGGGAAAGAGTGATGTAGGCAGCACTAGATAAAGGAAGGCTCCCAAGGAAGGCAGGACTTAAATTGGCCTTTGAAGGATAAGAAAGGGAGAATGAGGAAAGCAGAAGTCTCAAGGATACAGAAGCAACAGGGAAGAGCTGAATGGAGCAATCAAAATCCCTTTATCCTTATTGTTGTGGCTGACGATACAGAGCTACTCATAGCCAGGATTTCTGGACTCTTTGGGGGTTCATTTTACATATGAATAAATAAACCAAAGTCTCTAACCTAAAGGGGATTTGGAGGATAAATGCATGACAAAAGAAGCACTGATAGTAATGTGGTAGTAGCTTAGGCTCAGACCTTTTTCCATTTAGTAATCGTCTTGTTTCTTTGCTGCATCTGGAACGATGATGGCTCATGCGTCATGGTACTAGTGTCAAGAGGCCCCAGTTGGACAACTTCTTAGGTAGAGAGCTGGTTACATGACTCCAGATCCCTTGTGACAGTCAGTCCACTATTGTGGGTTGGTAACCACCAGAAGAGAGTAAACAATGAGAGAAAGCCTAGGGTGCATGTCTTTTTTCTTTATCCACTGAAGACACAGCTAAAAACTTGTTGGGAAAGTTAATTAAGCCACATTTGTGGTCAAAAGATCTCCCCAGTGGGACTAGGAGTTTCCCAGGGGCAGAAAACCTGTGGTTTGAGGAACAATAGAAAGGTACATGAAATACAGCTGTTCAAGATTCATTTGTGATGCATCAGAAATGCCTTGCTTCTGGTCAGGAGACTTACCATTAACTAGCTGTATGCTTTTGACAAATTCCATTACCTCTTGGAGTTCGCCTCACTTTTCTTTCTCATCTGTAAAATGGGAACTTTCAAAGTTCCCTTTGACACCAAAATCCTATGAACCTACGATTTCTTTGGACCACCACATCCTTTCAGATTTCAGGAATCCCCTACAACAATGCAAATAATCCTGAGAAAAGGCTACGTCTTACCCTGTGTTGCCAGTCTCCACCATACCTGGGAATCGAAGTCCTTTGGGGAATGGGACCAGGAGAGCGAGCAGGCCCAGCCCGAGGGGAGAGGCACAGAAAGGAGAAGTGGGTGGGCCCTCAAGATGTCACCAGTTATGCAGAGGGAGGAATGTAATACCTCCTCCTCTATCTGCCTGTCCCCTGAGTGCCCAGCAGCAGGCTGTGGCTGACTGCGTGTCTACGTAGATGCCTGCTCACCACAGGGTGCCCTGGCTGCCAGCCTGTGATTCCAGGCCAATAGGAGGACCCTTAGGTGAAGTACCCTAGGGCCAATCATAGGTGGAAATGTCTCTTTAATGGCCGGAGAGACTGTATCTTTGGCTCCTTTTCATTGGTTCAGGCCAACTGAAGGCTTTTCGACTCTCAGCCAATACTGAGCCATCAGCCAACAGGAGTAGGCTTGGCTGCTGGATCTTGTTTTCTTCTGGGGCTGATGGATAGCCCTGCCTCAAGGGTTTCCCTGTGTCTCCATTGTCATCCCCAATTGACAAGTTTTGACAGAAGACATGAGCAGTGGGACCTAATCAAGGCAGCCCCAAAAGAGGTAGGCATGCTAGGATTAGGACCCCTAAGGCCTGGTCCCAGCCCCTACAGGTGAGTGCAGGTGAACCAGCAAAGGGAGAGAACAAGCAGGTAGAACTGGTGGGAATGGGCACTTCCTTTCCATAAGCCATGAGCCCCTAAGTGGCTTGTCCAAAACCCTGTGGTACCCTGTCTGCTTTTGCCTAATATTCCCAACTTCAGCCAAGGAAAAGTCCCTCCCAAGAGCGTGAGAGAAGCTTGTTGGAAAAAGCGTGTTAGTTCCCAACTGGGAGCTGCATTTCCTGTCTTAGGATGCCCATGATACCCAGAGATAGCATCTGGACTCCAAAGATGCATGGATTCAATAATCTTTTTTGCTAACATCTCTGACTATAGCATAATCGGCTCCTCCTATGCCTCAAGGAAAGCTAGGATTGTGTATTTAACCTTGGATACACTGGACAGCCTTCTCTTTTGTCTCTGAACACTGACGCAATTAGTCCCACCCAAGGCAAAGCCCCTAATCTGAGCAGCCATTTAAACAGCATGTACAAAGAAGGCAGAAAGAGAGAGTGAGTATGGAGGGTTCAGTGAAAAGCCCTTCCCTATTTCTGGAGACATTCAGTCGTCCATCAAACAACTACTGCGTGCCTTTTATGAGGAAGGCACTCTGCTGGCTGCTAAGGGGGAAATGTGGAATAAAATGTATGAAGTTTTGGCGAATACCACGGAACAGAGCCAAGGGGAGGAGTGTGATTTGAGAACTGGTGACAGGCTACCCTGACTCCTCTAACGAATGACCTGCTGTTATAATTAACTTTGGAATGCTCCATAACTGGCCTTCAACAAAATTGGTCATGAATGTCCTCACTGCCTTTAAGGTGTTCCCCTATTAAAACTTTATTTCAGAATAGAATTTGCTACAGAATTGCTGTAAGACCTTGGGCAAGTCAGTTCTCAGTTCCCTTCTCCTTGCAATAAAATCTCTGGACTTCAGCCTGTGAAGTCCTTTCCAAATCTAACAGACCATCTAGTAGTCTATAGTTACAGTCATTTACTCCTTAGTATAAACTTAAGTAACTACCTTCCTTCTTTTTGGAGTTAGATATATTTTAAGTTTTGTCTGCAGTTGCAGAATGAAAGACTTTGTCACTTATTAAAGAAATTGAAAGAATCTCCTTAAAAAAGGGAGAAGTATTTGTGGAAGGGAAATGAGGAGGAAAGGAATTATAATAAACCTCCCCAACATCCTGACATCCTCTTTGCTAGGCTACAGAGTCCTGAATTCTACTGAGGCTAATCCCAATAGATTACTCAGTTCCTGATAAAGAGAATTGTGAAAAATTAAGCCCTTTTGGTGGTTTACAATGCTCTAATACCCAGGAACCATTGCAAAAATTGAGCATGAAAAGTTTTAAGCACGTATTACAAGATCCAGGGATTGCAACAGCATCTTCGCCCATTACTTTTTCCTCCTGCCTGTTTTGGCTTCATTTGGAGCCTGTATCTCAATCCTGCTGAAAATTTTGAATGAAGCAAGGTCAGGAAAAGGGACAATAATTCGGAAATGTACATCGTTCCTTAAATACACTTAATTGTAAAAGACACCTAATCAATCCAATCCTCTATCTGAATGTGGCAGCTGAGAGAGGCAAAGCAAAGCTTTTGCATTTCACTCCAAACCAAAATAACAAGCAAAGGGGGGAGGGGAGAGGTGAGGATCAATGAATCCAATCAGTGGTATATATTAATGTTTCTCATATGATAGTGCTGATTTGCAGCTCTCCAGGTGCCAAATGGCATCTGGGAAACATTACTCCATCCCCCAATTGACGTAATAATTAGATTGCATAAATGGCTCCTCTGCGCTCACTGCCAGCCCAAGAGACAAATGTTATTGGTGAGCCAATCAATCTTTCTCCCTGTTGAAGTTTCAACCTGCATCAGCAATTATGCTATGGAGGTCGAAAGCCACCCAAATGAGTGAAAACTGGCAAAGATGAATTTCAGGAGTGGATTACAGTGTACTATTTCCCAGGAGGGTGTACATGCTCAGAACCAGAGCAGGTGCATGAACAGATTTGCAACTAGATATATCCCCACAAGCCAGAAGAAGAAAACACAGGCATCTTCTGCAGGACTTTGATCTTTCCCTATTCCAGTCATCTTCATACTTAAACCAAGAGGCTGAAGAGGTCACATCAGGGGAAGGCATTGAACATACGGTATTAGTCTTTGTGACAAGCTGAATAATATCCCCCCAGGATATCCATGTTCTAATTCCCAGAGCCTGTGAATATTACCTTCTATGAGACCTTACAGGTGTGATAAAATTAAAAATCTTGATATAGATGGGAATCTATATCTTGGGAATTGAAGTCTTTTGGAGAATAGGACCAGAAGGGTGAGCAGGCCCAGCCCGAGGGGAGCCCTAAAATGATGTGTCCTTATAAGTGAGTCAGAGGGAGATAACAGACAGAAGAAGAGAAGAAGCCCCTGTTACCATGGAGGCAGAGATTGGAGTGATGTGGTCACGAGCCAAGGAATGCCAGCAGCCCAGCAGCACCAGAAGCTGGAAGAGGCAAAGAAGATACTCTATTCTCAATCCTCTGGAGGGAGCTCTCCCCTGACAGCACCTTGATTTCAGCCCAGTGAAACTGATGCTGGACTTCTGGCCTCCAGATTGCAAGATAATAAATTTATATTATGTTAAGCCACAAAGTTTGAGGGCACTTGTTAGAATAGCCCTGGGAAATTAATATAGTCCTCCTCACTAAGCATGAGTCAGCTAGAATAATAAACAGGCTTTCTGTTGTGATGTAAAGAGCATCAAAATCCTCCTCTAGCTAAAATACAGGGTGGCCATAAAGTTCGTGTGCAATTTAATGCACACAAACTTTATGGCCACCTTGTATACCCTATATCTGTCATGATGCAGTGTCAAGCACAAAGAATCCAAAATTCACATATGCATGTTAGCATTTCCACTTTCTTGGTAATTCTGTCTTGCTGCTACGTTGTAAACAGTTCATATAAGCCCTTATCTTCCATTAGTCCTTTTGCATGAATTTATAGATCCAATTACCTCCAGCCACCAGCCAGGCCTTGGAGGGACAAGGAGGGACACTGAGCAGGTACAGGAGTACAGTAAATATGTCTAAATTGAAACCACAATTGGGCTCAAATCAAATCTCTTTTAGTAATAACACTAAGTAGGGCCTTTAGGAAAACAAGTCATGGCAGAACTAACTTAATTTACTCTTCTGATAAGGTTACAAGGCTTGTAGATCAGGAGAATGTTGTAGACAGGATGCATCTGGATTTTAACAAGGCTTTTGACTTAGACTCCCATGAGCCCATTGTAGATCAAGTGAAGAAATACAGACTGCAGGTGAGACTCCAGTGCTAGCATGTGGCTGCTAATTTGTGGATCAGGGATTCTAGTGACAGGTCACAGGTCTCTGCATCAGTCCCAGTTAAATCACTATCCCTGTCCAATGGCTCACATGAAAATCATGACAGATAGCATGCTCTCTGAGAGTGAGAAACCAGAGGGGCCAGTTAACAGATTGAATGGGAGAGTCAGGATATGTAACAATCTCAGTAGGCTGGCCTCGGTGAAATGCATTGTCTGGTGTTAGGAATCAAAAATTCACATATACAAACCATAGGTTTATATACAGAGCAGCCTTTGGGGTACAGAAGGCAGAGGAGGTCATCAGGAAAGACAGATGGATGAGTCAGAGGAATGGTGAGGCTGGTTAAAAAAATGTAGCCAGGTTAAAGTTTGCATTGTAGTTGTGTTTTCCACCCTACCAATGATACCAAATGATTCTCGGTGAAGTATCTCCTTCCCACTTCACCTCCCCTCTTTCCCTGAGACAAAACAATTTTGGTATCTTTACAGAAAACACTTTTTTTGTGGGGTTTCTTTTGTTTGTTTGTTTGTTTTGGTTTTGGTTTTTTTTTTTGGCCAGGGCTGGGTTTGAACCCGCCACCTACAGCATATGGGGCCGGCGCCCTAATCCTTTGAGCCACAGGCGCCACCCCCAGAAAACACTTTTATATGTAGTACTTTATATAAGTAAAAAAGTTCTACATGGTATATACACAGGTTCAAAAAAGAAAAAATATAGCCAGAATGTGCCTCTCTATGAACAAAAGTGAACCACCTTCCCACTTGATTATTCCTCATTTTCCAGGCTTTGCTGGGGTTCTGTTCTGGGCAAGATCTATGTTCTCTCCCAGGTGTATGTTTTTTCTAAAAAAAAAAAAAAGAAAGAAAGAAAGAAAGAAAGAAAAAGAAAAAGAAAAAAACAGAGGAAAGCGGGAAATGGTCAAAGGATATGACGTTTCAGTTAGACAGGATGAATAATTTCTAAAGATCTATGGTACAGTATAATGATTATAGTTAATAATAATGTATAGCTTTAAAACTACCAAGAAAGATCTTAAAATGTTCTCACCACACACGTAAACATGCACACACAGACATGCACACAAAAAATAAATATGTAAGGTGATGGATATGTTAACTAGTTTTATTTAATCATTTCACAATGTATCCATGTATCAAAACATCACATTGCACACTGTCAACATATACAATTTTATTTGTCAATTATACCTTAATAAAACAGAAGAGAAAAAAAATCTTATCAAAGTATATAAAGTAAAAATTGGCACTCTTACTCCCTTCCAGCCCCTAACCCAAATAAATCACAGTTAAAAGAGTATTGAATATCCTTCCACACTTGGTTTTCTATGAAATGATTTATTATATACAACTTATTAACACAAACAAAAGTATGCTGTTCATATTGTCCCTGGCCTTGCTTTTTATATAGCAATAAATATGTCATGGGAATTTTTCTATGTCAGTGATCGTAAGAGCTAATAATTATCAAATGTTTTCCATGTGCCACTCACAATTCTAAAAGTATTTCATGTTTTCATTCATTTAAACTCACAATAACCACTGTGAGATATGTACTATTATTATTATCCCCATAATAGAGAAAAGAAAACAGGTTCAGAGAACTTCCCCCAGATTATACGCGTATAAGATTGCATAAGTTGGATTTGAGTTCAGACCTCTCTGGTTCCAGAGCCTATTTTCTTGACATCTATGCCAAGCTGCATGATAGTGCTTTGAGGACTACCTTATTTTAAAAAGTAAAGCATAGAAATTTATTAAATCTGTATCAGAATTCATTTAAGTAATTCTGTATTGATAGACCTAAGATTGTTTTCTTACTGAAACACTTCTCAAAACTTGAAATATGGTAACGTGCATTCTGAATCTCCTAAGAGGAGGATATAGTAGGCAATCTTTTCAAAACTTCTTTAACCATGACATCACTTTTTTATTTCATGGAGCGGCAGAGAGACTAGAGCTTTGGGTCTTGAATTTTGGTGTGCAAGTGTATAGTCTAGAATGCTTTTCAAATGCAGATCCCAGGCCTCTTCTCAAATGCTTCTGATGCAGGTGGTTTAGAGATCACACATTGAGAAATTCTGCAGTGTGCTATGGGATTAAACTCTGATGTGCAAAGTGCATATGAGTGCCTACATAACCACAGTTTAAGATACACCAAAGTCATGGATAGCTCGGGGGAGAGAAACACTCTTCCTCCTTCCCTCCTCAGGCCGCCTAATCATCAGAACCTTACTCCTATTCCAGAAACCCACCACTCAGTGAACCAAACTCTAGGGTTCCAAGTGATCTAAATTCCCAGGAGACCAAGGCATCCGTGGCCATCAGAAAATTTCACCTCCCTCAATGCAGAACTGTGTCACCACTGAAAGTGTAAGATAAGAATAGGTGAAAATTTCTAGGGTGCTCTTTCCATGTAGATTCAAACACTTAATACTGGGACCTCTCCCTTTAAGCTTCTATCATCTACAGAAACATTAGGAATAGTTGGTTTCTAATGCAAACATCTGCAGACCAAGAATTAACCCAATGAAGACAAAAACAAATATGGGAGAGTAAGTGGTTTTGATGTTTTTTTATTTTTTTCTTAAATGGTGAGCTTCGAAAAGTACAACATGACCTGTTCGTGCCCAAGTTATATTTAATATCATCAACGCCATGTGCCCTTGCAGGTTATTGCTTAAGGGTTACCTGAGGTTGAATTGGAGACAGGAGAGGGAGGATTGAGAGGGAAATGATGGGAGCGGGAAGACAGAGCCTGACTTCTCAAATGTGTGCTTAACAAGGAGGCTCCTGGAAACCCTCAGTTCCGGTGTGTGGATGCAGGCTTACAGAAGAGGAGTCAGAGTAGCCTATCATTGTTCAATCCCAAGCCCTGCCCTTAAGGCCCTCTCCACAAATAACATGCTGAGATTTCAAAATGCCCTTACCTTTACAATTTCAAAAGATTCTCACTTCAGCTGCAAAAGACCAATGAGACGTTGCTACGGACCCTATTTGATACATGGGGCTTCAAAGGCTACAGGGTTTGGAAGAGGCCAACTTTCACCTATTGTTATCTTACACTTTCAGTGGTGACACAGTTCCACATTGAGGAAGGTGAAGAGGCCATGCCTAGTATATTACACAGATCCTAGGGAACTACACAGATCATAATGCAATGGAAAGTATACTGGAATACACATTTAGAAGAGTCTCAAGCATGTCAAATTGCATAGAAAAAAGATGGAAGGAAGCATGAATCCAATATTGACAGTTATCTCTGGAAGGCTCAATTATGAGTAAACTATGTTTTATTCTTTATACTTATCTGGGTTTTCCTCTTCCTGCAAATAGTTAACAATGCACATTGTTGCTTTCATACCAAGTCAGACAATTAAGTCTACAACTCATCCTAGAAAAAGTGCTACATACCTCATTGCTGAATATCACTATGGTCACCTTTGAGGTACTCCTCTTGGCCATCTCGTGACCATAGTGATATTCAGCAATGAGGTATGTAGTTCTTTTTCTAGAATGAGTTCATGAAATTTATTGTCAGACCTCATCATAGTAGAAAGGTAAATATTAAAGAAAAGTGGGGCATCAGCCTAAAGTTCAAGTTCCAGCTCTGCCTCTTGCACAGGTTGCTTCACTCTCTGAGACTCAGTTTCCATAGCCATCCTTAGGGCCTTAAGGTTGGATGAGAGGGGGAGGGAAGGAAAGGTTAAGACTGAGATGCTGCTGTATCTTGGAAGGTGGAGATACTGTTCTCTGACCTCAGAGATGGTGGTTATGAAAAGGCTTTACAAATTCTCAAGAGCTACTATGCAAATGACAACAGTTATTAAATGCAGAATACAAATGTCTTCATACAATAACTAAGAAAATGCCATGAAGGGTATGATAAACAGTTTGATGAAAACATTTCAGATTGTATATGAAGCCAGCACATTGTACCCCTTGATTGCACTAATGTACGCAGCTATGATTTAATTAAAAAATAATAAATAAATAATAAAAAAATTTTTAAAAGACAGTTATTGCTATTAGAGACCCGGTTACACCTTCGACATGCTCATGCATATGCATACACGCCCCTTCCCGAAACTGCTTGAAAATCCCTACTTTGGTTCAATTTTCCCTTCCACTTCCCTACAATATTGCCACGATGATCTCATTACCGACTGCAGGCAGAGTCTGTTCTCTGCTTGTTACTAGCCAGTCTAGCTACCCTGGACTCCCCACCATATCTGAACACTTCCCCCTATAGACTTTTCCGTCATTGACAAGTGTCATCTACATAACTCCAGGTTATGTCCCAGGGCTGTGCAGCATAGTGATTAAAAAAGCAACCTGGTCCAACCAGGACAGAATCTGGCTCTCCTTATTCCAAGCCAGATTAATTACCTCATTAATGACAATTCCTGACCTGTGTCCAGAGTCTATTGCTTGCAAAAAACCTCTTTACTGCGTATCTATCTGGGGACAGGGCAGGAATAGACACTCCTGTTTACAGGACACAGAGAGGGCAAGTGACCTTCCCTAGAATCACAGAGAGTGGATAGCAGACAATCTTAGGGTTCAAACCAGACTTTATCCCACACCCCAGCCAGGCTTTGTTCACTCTACCATAGCATTAGCTCACAGTTGGATGTGGAGAAATGAGGACACAGAAAAATGAGTAACTATGCCCCGACCATTGAGAGAGTTAGCACAATATATGACAAAACCTTTTTCTTATGGGATTAAGACAAGATTCATGAGTTATAATAAGATCTCATTTGGGATTTAGGAGCCAGAGATGGGGAAGTTCTCTCTCTGACATTGGTACTGTACTGTTCCACAAATCACTTTTTCCTTTCTTATCCATTCACTTATTCATTCTACAAGCATTTATTGGGTATTGTGTGTGTGTGTCAGGCACATGCTTAGTGGTGGTGGGTGAGACAACAAAGAAGGGCAGAATGTGGTCCAGGAAGGCCTTCAGGGAATTCATTATGGAGGGAAAAATTGCAAATCAACATGGCTAACTCCAAATACACAGAAGAGGAGGATTTGTGCCATGAAAAAGTAAAACGCTCTAGTAGGTTAGAAGAAAGATTCAGATATTTGGGGGGATATAGGATGACTTCATGGTGTATGATATTGATATATGAAGGATGAGTAGAATTTAAAGAAATAGGAAATGGGTGGGGATGAGAGCTGCCGGGAAAAGAGAACAGCATGATGTTGGCACAGAGCTTAGAAACCAGACAAATTAGATGGAAATCGGTGGATAATTCTATTTCTATGAAGCTGGGATTGGATGTAAGAAAGAAAAGATAAGATGGGAAGATATGTTTGGGTCAGATTGTAGTAAATTTTGAATAAGATCTGATGTCAGTTTCATCCTTCTCAGAGGCCAGCAGTAGTGGCTGCGCAATGAAGAATCTGGGAAAAGGTAAGAAGGATGGGTGCTACTCACTGGGATCCAGACGCTTAAGAAAAAAATAGTGATGCCTGCATGGCTCCAAAAGGGAAGAAGCCCCACTGAATCTCCTTGGCAGGGTGAAGAATAAAAGACAAATTGCTTCCAGAGAAAACTCTCAATTTTGGTCACTGAAATCTTTGCCTTGGCTCCTCCAATTCACCTTTTTATGCCTTTACTATTGCTAAACTTTGTACCTGTAGTATCTGCCTGAGCCTCTCTGCCATCGTTTACACTTGCTGAAAATACGGATTCATTTTTCTCAAGGTGCCTTCCTTGTCTTTTGCTGCAGTTGTCCCTAGTTCCCCATAGTTTAGGTCGCTGATATCTATTTCTGCTCAGTCTCCTTCCTGGCTCATCTTTGGCTTACCTTTTGAGAGGTAAACTTCCTTTTCATACTCTATTCTGAATATACCGTGCCCAGGCAGCATGGTCCACATTCATGGTTACTACTATGTCAATTACCTATCTGTACATCTCATCTCTTCTGGGTCCCAACCCCATACGTCCGGTTGCCTATTAGACATCTCTACCTGGATGTACCACACATAACTCCACCTCAAAACATCTTCCACCATTCCAGAAGAAATAATCTTCCCACACAAAACAAGCCTTTTCACCTAATCTACAATGTCCAACAATTAAGTTTGAGAACTCAGCCTAGAAAAGGTACTACATACCTCATTGCTGAATATCACTAGAGTCGCCTTCAAAGTACTCCCCTCGGGAAGCTATGCACTAATGCCAGCACCTAGTCCACCCTTCCAAGTACTCTTTCTAGGATGAATTTGCAAACTTAATTGTCCACCCTCATATACTTTGTCACTCAAATTAGATAACTGGAAAATTTTCTTGATGCTCCCAACTCACTGTCCCTCAAATATCAAATCAAATAGCAAGTCTTGAAGATTCTATTTCTTTAAAATTGGCTGCATCTCTCCACCTTGCTGCTGATATCTCACCTGGATTCCTAAAATAAATTTCTGGTTTCCTTGACCCAAATAATGTGCCACAATTCTCATGCAAGACTTCCATCAGCACTCTTCTCAAACATCACCTCTTCCAGGATGCATTTCCTAATCCCTCCCGACAAGTTCTCTCTTCACATAGATCTTGCTCAGGAAATAATGGAATTAAATAGCATCTGAGAGCCAAAGAGCCTCAGAAATGCTGATTCTATGTCCTGTTTCTGTAAAAGGATAAAAGGGCAAGGGAGATTAGTGCTTCCAAAAATGTTTTCTAGGTGTCCAATGCAGTGGAGAATCCTGAGGGTACATGTGTGTCCAAGAGAACAGGGGGTCAGGGCTTAGGACTAGGCTCCACAGGAGCAGCCAACTCTGGAAAATCCACAGTAATCCACCTCAAACTGTCTGAATTTTCTAATTTTACCCCTTTTTCTTTGGCTTTCTCATTGAAGATGTGACCCACTGCTGGAGGGATTTGGGAAATAAAATGCATCATTAATCAAAAATTACTCTTCCCTAAAAGAAAATATTAGCTCTGTTGGGTAGTTAATTGCATTATCAGAATGAACAGCTCATCCTCTTTTACAAGGGCTTTAAACCCTGATCGTCTAATAAGTGCAGGAATTATAGTTAATCTAGCTCAAAATTTAATTATGATGAGTCATACATCACAAAGCAAAGCACAGCACACAAGGGCAAAAAAAAGCTCTGGCGAAGTCATGTCCAACTGACCTTGAACCCAGGTCTGCTGGCTCTTTCTAAGTGGGAAATTGAAAATCCTTCCTATTTGTGAGATAGCAGGGCGATCCAAACAAGACCCACTCCAGTCTACCTCAGAAGTCTCACGGGAAAGCCTGCCTTAATCAAATTTTACCATGAAAAGGCACAGAACCATTCTCCCTATGGACTCTGCCTTTCCAGATCTTGTTAGAGTGTTATACAGTTAGATTTGAAGAACACCAGTACAGTAGATCCAGGCTGGGACAGGGTATTGAGGAATCATGTGAGACCTTCCATTTCAAGAATGCATTTAAATACGTTTTTGAAGACTCTTTAAGTTAACGGAGACCTAAAACATCAACAGTTCTCCTGTGTGATGTAGCTTGGTGTCCTCAAATTCTCTTGATTGCTCCCAGAACTGAAGATAAGCTTCCAGGTATTTTCTGAGTAAAAAAGGATGATCAGTCTCCTTCATTTGGAATTTTCCACTTCTAATAATGTGGTTTAAGAAGTTATTATCTTACTGAGCAGTTCCTGGTGCCCAAATTATTTTCTCACTAATTGTTTTAATTATTTATTTGCAGACACATGCAGGTTGTACTCAATTGCATCACTTTTCATTAATGCCTGCTAACGTCTATCTTTTATATTTAACCCATTATTGCAGCTTGTCATGACTTTGGGCAATAGTCTTTCTGGACTCCAAAATAACTGATTTTTTTCTTGCTCTTTGCCATCTGTACTATTGAAAAGCCTGTCATTTTTTACCTGCCTTTTTGGAAGTCATTTATATTTTGTCTCTGCCATCTCAAAGGGTACCAAGTTCTATACATTTACTTCCTGCTGGGAGTATTAAGAGAGCCTATTATTCATCCTTATCTTCCCCTTCAGCCTCTAGGTTGACTTCCCTCTCTTCATATTTTGAGGCTTAGAAAAAAAAAAAAGGTTTCACTCTAAACTTTCCCCATGATGATAGACATGTTAGTAATATTCTCCTCTCCTCCATTTTGCTTATCTATTGTCATGTAACAAACCATCCAAAATTTAGTATTCTAAAGCGACAATTTTATTTTATTTGTAATTTCATGGATGAGGAATTTAGGAAGGCCTTACCTGGTGATTTGTCTCTGATTCATGTGGAATCAGCTAAAGAGCTTGGGCTGGACATTCCATTTTCAGTATAGCTTCTTCACCTACATGTCTGCCACCTCAAGTTTTGGCACCTTGCCTTCGCTCTCTCAACATGACATCTCAACCTCCTGGTCCTCTTAAATGACTTGAGCAGCTCATAGTGTTGATGGGCTCAAGGTAGTCACATGTTAGCTAGCTTTCAAAAAAAGGAAGTGTAAATTGCCAGAGCCATTAACAGTTACTCCAAGAACTGTCACAGCATCAATTCTATTGTGTTTTATTGGACAAAGTAGTCATAGGTCCCAACCAAACTTAAAAAGTTAAAAAATATAGACTACCTCTTGGTGGGGAAGTGTCATTGCACAAAAACATGTGGAATGAGAAATATTATTGTAGCTATCTTCAGAAAATGGAAATGTCCATATCATCTATAGATTTCCAGACTTAAAGGTCTCATACTTTATTTATTTATTTATTTATTTTTTGAGACAGAGCCTCAAGCTATCACCCTAGATAGAGTGCCATGGCATCACAGGTCACAGCAACCTCCAATTCCTGGGCTCAAGCAAGTCTCTTGCCTCCGCCTCCCAAGTAGCTGGGACTACAGGCATCCACCACAACGCCTGGCCATTTTTTTTGGTTGCAGTCATCATTGTTGTTTGGCGGGCCCAGGCTGGATTCGAACCCGCCAGCTCAGGTGTACGTGGCTGGTGCCCATTGAGCCACAGGTGCCGAGCCAAGGTCTCATACTTTAAAATACATATGGAAAACTGGACAAGAATGGAGGACCCCAAGGAAGAAAAATTTAAGGAATTGGGGTGTTTAACTTGAAGATAGTATAATGTAGTGAGAAAAGCAAGGATTTAAATTCATAAAAATCTAGATTCAAATCTTGCCACACCTGTTACTGATTTTATACACCAGTATACATTTATATTAAGAACCTTTCATATTCTGGGTGGCGCCTGTGGCTCAAGGAGTAGGGCACTGGCCCCATATACCATAGAGGGTGGGTTTAAACCCGGCCCCTGCCAAAAACTGCCAAAAAAAAAAAAAAGAACTTTTTATATTCTAAGCATTGTACTAGAAACATAGAGATACTAGTCACTAAAATGACTAAAACAATGTTTAATCTTGAAATAAGTTCAAAGTATAGTAAAGAAGACTGACATGAATAAAATATTTTCAATAGAGTATAATAAATAATATAATATATTAATAATAGAGGTACATGAAGTTTGGTGGCTCAAAGAAAGGAATTTTTCCTGGGTTGCTAAGGAAGTTCTTCATAGAAAACTGAACTCTTGAGCTGGGACTGAATGGATAAGTAGGAGATTGACTTACACAAAGAAGAAAAGGATGTTTTAGGCAGAGGGAACTTCCTAAGCAAAGACAGAGGTATGAAACAGCATATCTCCAAGGAAGAATAAATAGTTCATCATGGATTATGTACATTAGAGGAGCTATAAAAACTTATATCAGTGAATTTCACAAATGATTATGAGAGTCTTCATAGCCTATGTTGAAAAGTTTGAACTGTATCTTGTTGGCCATAGGGAAATTAGAGAGTGACAAAATCCATTTTGTATAACATCAATTTATTCTGCAGAAGGCACAGTGGAACAAAGGTTGGAAGAGGTTTATATAGCCAGGGAGATTGTGTAATAATATAAATGAGAACGACCTAGAGCTTGAGCCTATGCAATGGCAGTTTGAATAGAGAAAAGCAGAACCACCTGAAAGATGTGAAGAAGATAAAATTGACAGAAGGTAGTCGTGTTGGGGGTTAAGAATAGGAAGGGTCTTGAATGAGGCCCATGTTTCATCTTTTGATAACTAGTTGTTTTGGGTTACTATTTACTGTGATAAAACATACAAGAAGAAATAACAGTTTCTGTAAGAGCTGAAGTGCCTTTGGATCAGTCAAAAAAAATGTCAAATAGGCAGTCAGTAATACTGGAATACCGTATTATCTGAGCTAAAGACACAGTTTTGGCAGTGATCAGAATAGAAAGGGCAACTGAAGCCCTGCAAGTGAATGAGTGTGCACAGTGAGAAGAAAAAGTGGCATAAAAAGATACCTGAGGAAATATCAGTGTATAAGGGATAAATGGATAAGGAAGAACCTACAGAGAAAAACATTACTGGATTTAAAGACATAATATTATAAACCCGAAAATTAAACAAAGAGAGAAAAAAATTAAAATATTGACATAGAATTAGTGAGCTGTGAGATAATTTTGATCAGCTTAATAGACACAATTACTAGAGTCATCAAAGGAAGAGGAAGGACAGAAAACATTTTGGAAGAAATAATGGCTGAAAATCTTCCAAATTAGATAAAAATTATGAACCCCCAAATCTACAAATATGAATAAATCCCAAGTATAAAAGTCATAAAACTACACTAAGGCACATAATAATTTAATTACTTAAAATCAATGATAAAGATAATCTCAAAAGAAGGCAGTGTGAGGAAAATGGGGGGTGAGTTTGAGGGGAGACACACATTAGACACAGAAGAACAAATGTTAGAATGACAGCATATTCCTCATTGGAAACACTGCAAATCCGAAGACCCCAGAAAAAAATGTCTTTAAAAACTACTGAAAGAAAAGCTGATAACTGTGCTAAGAACAGAGAAAGGAAAGCTAGAGTGGCTATATGAGTACATGCAAAGTATATTTCAGGTCAACGGGGTCATTTAATAGTGTTAGAGGGTGAATTCATCAAAAATACATAACAATCTTACGTGGTCTGCATCTAATAATACAGGTTCAAGAATACATAATGCAAAGACTAAGAAAGTTTAGACAGATTCACAATTACAGTTGGAGATTTCATACACTTCTGTCCTAATCCATTTTGTGTTGCTATAAAGGAATACATGAGGCTGGGTAAAAAATATTATTTGTTTCATGGTTTGTCAGACTGAATAAGCACATTTGCTACCCTAGTGATGACCTCAGGCTACTTCCACTCATGGCAGAAAGTGAAGGGGAGCCAATATGTGCAGAGATCACATGGCGAGAGAGGAAGTCAGTGGGATCGTGTCAAGTGCTTTTTAGCAACCAGCTCCCAAAGGAACTAATTAGAGAGATAACTAATTTCTACCCCAGGAAGGGCATTAATCTATTCATGAGGGATCTGCCCCTATGACTCAAATACCTCTCAGTAGGATCCACCTCCAACATTAGGAGTCAAATGTCAACATCCAAGCTATTGCACTTTCTCTTAATAAATGATAAAAAAGTAGACAGAAAGTCAGCAAGGTTAGAGAGAAAACTGGAAAAGAAATTGACCTAAGTGACATTTATAGAATTCTCTACCCAGAAGTATCAGAATAAATATTTTTCTGAGTACATATACAACATTTATGATAGACCATATCCATACTCTGACCCAAAAAAGAAGCCTGAATACTTTCTTTTAAATATTAAAATCACACAAATATGTTCTCTGTCAAAAAAGAATTGAATTAGAAATCAATAACAGAAGGACATATGCAAAGTTTCCAAATGTTAAAAAATAACATATTTACATAATACATAGGTCAAATAGGAAATCACAAAAAAATGAAAATATTTTAAAGTGAATGAAAATAGAGAGATTTAATATCTTGTATTATCATGAAAGGCTATAATTTAAAATAAAAAAGGTCTCATATCAATATCTAAATCTTCACCTTAAGATATTATAAAGTAAAACAAATTAAGTCCAAAGTAAGGACAGAGGAAGAAAAATAAAGATAAAGGTGAAAATAAATAAAATATAAAACAGAAAATCAATGAAACCAAAACCTAGTTCTTTGAGTAGATCAATAAAATTGATAACCCTCTAGCCAGACTGCTCAGGAAAAAAAGAAAGAAGATACAATTTATCAATATCAGGAATGAGAGCTATGACACCACTACAGATTATCCAGATAATAAGGGATAACAAATATTATTATAAACAATTTTAGGCTGATAATTTCAACATCTTAGATGAAATGAACAAATTTCTTACAAGACATAAATTACCTGTGCTCACTCAAGAAGAAAGAGATAATTCGTACTTCCCAATATCTATTAAAGACGTCAAATCTATAACTAAAAAGTTTTCCACATATAAAATTCTATACCTATGGGCAGCACCTGTGGCTCAAAGGAGTAGGGTGCCAGCCCCATATGCCAGAGGTGGCAGGATCAAATCCAGCCCTGGCCAAAAACTGCAAAAAAATTTTTAAAAAAAATTCTACACCTAGATGAATTTTCTGATAAATTCTACCAAACATTGATAGAAATACCACATGTGCATAATATTGCTGAAATATGTTTTAAAATAAAAGATGTAAATAAATGGAGAGATACATCATGTTTATGTATCCAAAGGTTCAATATTGTTAAGATATCAGTTCTCTCCAAATTGGTCTAGAGGTTCATCTCAATTCCATTCAAAATTCCAGCAGCCTTATTTGTAGAGATTCATAAGCCAGTTCTAAAATTTACATAGGAATTCAAAGGACCAATATGTACCCCAAACAACTTTAATAAATAACAAATAGCCAGAGGCCAGGCATGGTGGCTCACGCCTGTAGTGCGCCTGTAGCACTCTGGGAGGCCCAGGTGGGTGGATTGCCTGAGCTTACAGGTTTGAGACCAGCCTGAGCAAATACGAGACCCTGTCTCTAAAAAATAGCCAAAAGGTGGTGGGCGCCTTTAGTCCCTGCTACTTGGGAGGCTAAGACAAGAGAATCGCTTAAGCCCAAGAGTTTGAGGTTGCTGTGAGCTATGACACTATGGAACTCTACCAAGGGTGACAAAGTGAGACTCTCAAAAAAAACAAATAGCCAATGACCTGCTTTTAAGATTTATTATACAATGTACTCAGCCCTACTATGAAACCAATTTATAGCTTTCATATGAGAGCTATAACCCAATTATAGCCCAAGAATATGGGGAAAGGGGAGAAAGAGGGGAGGGATGGGGGGAGGATGGGTGGAGAGAGGGTAATTGGTGGGACCACACCTACAGTGCATCTTACAAGGGTACATGCGAAATTTACTAAATGTAGAATATAAATGTCTTAACACAATAACTAAGAAAATGCCGTGAAGGCTATGTTAACCAGTTTGATGAAAATATTTCAAATTGTATATAAAACAAGCACATTATACCCCATGATTGCATTAATGTACACAGCTATGATTTAATAAAAAAAAAATTAAAAGAAAGATGGAGACTATCTCTTTTGTGTTTACATGGATGGAGCTGGAACATATTATTCTTAGCAAAGTATCTCAAGAATGGAAGAAAAAGTATCCAATGTACTCAGCCCTAATATGAAGCTAATTTATAGCTTTCATATGAAGGCTAAAACCCAGTTATAGCACAAGAATACAGGGAAAAGGGAAAGGGAGGGG
>CAUYRH010154821.1:0-74575 GCA_963574655.1 Perodicticus potto
TTCATATAGTGGGTTAAAGGCCATGAAGGCTATGTTAAATAGTTTAATGAAAATATTTTAGATTGTATATAAAGTCAGCACATTTTGCCCCATGATTGCACCAATGTACACAATTATGATTTAATAAAAATTAAAAAAAAATAAAGTTTAATGCAGTATTATTCTAAGCAAGTTATTAAATAAATTAATATTTAATATGGTTACATCCATATATTACACATATCTTGCATTTTATAAGAGTTTGCCATTCTATATATTGCTTTAGAATATATTTTTTATATAGACTGCCTTTTCCCCCAGGGACATAAGAATCACTCTGGCTTTATGACTTCAGTTATTTCCAGTATATTTCTTTACTGTGAAAACAGTACCAGCAGTACATGAAGCTATATTTATTATGTCTTTATAAATTTAATAAAACATTTGGTGCACAAATCATTATATTCATGAAAAATATTTACCTATGTAGCTAAATGCTAAAATCCATGTAGAAAGTTTTCCTTTTTTTTTTTGTGTGTGTGTGTGTGTGTGTGTGTGTGTGTGGCTGGGGCTAGGTTTGAACCTGCCACATCTGATATATGGGGCTGGAGCCCTATTCCTTGAGCCACAGGCGCCGCCCCAAGTAAGTCTGAAAATTTGGCTTTTATATCTGGGTTTGATGTTCAATCTGGTTATTCAGGGTCTCTGGTCTTTGAGATCTGGAGCACACCATCCTCTCTGGGTTCATGGTCTCTCATTCTACTAGGCGTCCTTAAGACAAGGAGGCTGTAGAGGTGAGCCGGTTGTTTGTTCCCTCATATATCAAGTTGCTTCTCCTAGGGATGGACATGAAGTCTCGATAATAGTAGCTCCCTAAAAGATAACCCAGAAGTGCTCGATAATAGTAGCTCCCTAAAAGATAACCCAGAAGTCGTTACATACCTGTCACACTTGCTTTCTGATTAGTACACTCAGAAAAAGGTGTCTTTTCTCACATTATGATGTTTACCTAGTTTCATAGTTTTATCCATTTTTCATCTCTCTCTCTCTCTTTTTTTCTCTGAGGCAGAATCCTGCTCTGTCATCTGGGCTAGAGTGCTGTGGCCTCAGCTTAGCTCATAGCAATCTCAAACTCCTGAGTTCAAGCGATCCTCCTGCCTTGGCCTCCCAAGTAGCTGGGCCTATGGGCTCCCACCACATTGCCCAGCTAATTTTTGTACTTTTAGTAGAGACAGGGTCTCAATTTATTCAGGCTGGTTGGAATTCCTGACCCCAATCGATCCTCTACCTTGGGCCTCCCAGCATGCTAGGATTACAAGTGTGAGCCACTGGATGGCCAGCCTCAACCCTTTTTCATATGTTAATTATCATCAAAATGTACCAGGGGTCATCCAACCCTTAGCTAGCATTGGTCTCTGATTTTAGATGTTTGCTGATATATACTGATATACGTGTTGCTATGCTGATAAATCAGTATCCAACTGGAAAAGGTGTGGAAATGGCAACTGAAGGCACCTTTAAAGGTGCGTTAAGAGCTCCTAAAGGAAATGCAATCAATCCTGAAGTGATGTCTCTCTCAGTCTTCTCTCTCTCTTTTAGAGAATAGGAATAGAGGCAGTTACAGCAACAAGAGTACTTGCTTCACCTTCCCTCCTCCGTCCACATCACCTAGAACCTGAATCCAACAGTGTGTGTTTGTGTTGGGCTGTGGGAGCCCCACCCAAGTCCTCTGCCCATCTTCCAAACCAGATTCCATGCTTAAACCCTCTTTTATGATTCTGGAGACATCCCTGAATGGAAAGAGCGGAGATATTTCAGAGGAAGAAAGAAAATGTGTTGACAACCCATGCGTCAATACATAGAGATGCAAGAATATTGGGGTGGCAGTAGGAAGGCTCTGAAGGTGTTACTTGGTTATTCAGAGTGGGGGACGCTGAAAGGTCTGAGCTCCATAGCTCAGAACTAATCCCAGCCTCCATGTGGTGCTCTCCAGCTGCAAAGTGGGGATTGTCCCATGATTTGCCTTATGAGGATGCTATGAGTATTATGTGGATGAGGCTTGGCCAACGGCTTGTGCTTACATATGAGGTATGTATGCTGTGTTAATGACTTATTATCTCCATTACCATGCAGCACCTTGGGACAGTAACAGGACAGACATTATGTTTTTCATTAATTTGGTAAGCACCTGCTCCCTCCCTCTTTCTCAAATCTCAGTTGAGTCCTCTTGGGGGCATAAGGGTGAATAAGGCACTCAGGGGTATGGAGATGGTACAGAGCGCCTGGGGAATCTTGGTAGGAAGCAACGTTTGTTTCCCGAAGGTAAGTACGAAGGTAAGTAACTGCCTGATGGAAAAACAGCTGCTTCAAGACAGGGCCTATTGCCCCTAGGCCTACTAGCCTGTGCCCCTGAAGTCAGGTGCACTGGAGTCTCCCACATGGGGACTTTGAACACTCGCATGGCCAAGCAGTGCAAGTTCACTGCTGTGGGAATTGCAGGACCAGTTTCTAGCTCACATTCTGCCCTGGCTCAGCCTTGAGGGCTCTAAAAGTGTCACCTGCAGGTGACAACCTCTTCCAGCCTAACACTGGCTTCTCCTCAGTCCTTGTCAATTACACTGAGAATTGGGGGTCATGATATTCCCAACTTCCTCTCCCACCAAGAAGTGCTGGAGAGGAAGAAGATCTTTAACAAATTAAAGATGACCTGTGGCCAGCAGGGGGTATCTGCCAATGAGTTGGGGGTGCTGGTGGGATCTTTCTTAGTCCACACCCAACTTCTCTCCCCATGGCTGTCAGGGGTCCCTGCAGACAACATGTGCACAGTGTTGGGGTCTCAGAGTTAAAGGGGTTTCTGGCCTTCCCTGTAAATAAAAGCGGTGTACTGAAGACGCTGATTGACCAGGGCGACCATGGTGGCAACTGAAGAATACTCCCAAGTGCACAGTTTATAAAGTTTGTGCGTGTGTGGACCCATGGCGGGGAGGGCAGCCAAATAAAAGCAAAGGAAACAGAGGGGGTCGGATGGGGCAGTCAGTCCCTAGAGATGAAGGGCCCCATGTAGAATGGACACTGGGCCATGTTCCTCCTGGGGGCGGGGGCACTGGCCATGCCACAGAGTCCTAGCCCCTTCCCTCAATTCCTGGGCGGATCTGTAACCAGTTAGGCGTGATCCCGCCCCCCGGCAGGGGTCCCCGGGTCTCCCGGTACAGTCTCTTCAGAGAGAGGCAGGCTTAGGTCTGGGCGCCCCGCTCCGACCGGGCAGAGGGACGCGCCGTAGGGGGCGACGTGAGTGGCGCAGCCCGGCGCGACCCGGGCCCGGCCTTGGCCTCGGCCACCCGGCGTGCCGGGCCCCCAGCGGGCGGCTCCCACCCCGGCGGGGCGCTGGGCTTGGCCGCGGTTCAGCCCGCCGGAGCCGCCGCCGCCGCTCCCCGCCCCCCGGGTCCCTGGAGGCTCCGCCGCTGCCGGAGCGGGAGGTGGAGCCGGGCCCGCCGCGGCCGCGCAGGAAGGAAAGTTCAGCGGCGGCTGGAGCTCGGGGAGCCGCGCCGAGATCGGGGGGCCCCTCGGGTGAGTCGGGTCCCCTCCCGGGCAGACCAGGCGCGGGGCGTCGCGCGGGGGCGTCGGTGTCGCCGGCCGCTCGGCGCCGCTTCCTGGCACTGCCCAGCTGCGACCTCGGGGTGGCCGGTGCGGCCAGGGCGGCGGACGGCACCGCGCCCTCCCCTTTCCGTCGCCTCCCGCCGGGGCCGAGGGCTCGGGTGCCTGGCGGTAGGGGGCCGGGGAAGGGCTCGGCCGCGGAGGGCGCGGTGGCTCCAGGTGGACGCGCGGGCACACGGGCTGCCAGGGAGGGTCCGGGGTCGCTTTCCCCTTTCCCGTTGGCCTTTCGCCAATGACTTTCTGCGAAAAGTAGCCTTTGCACGTGCTGCCCGAGGACGCCGCTGTTGCTGTGTGATTTTTGCGGGGATGGAGAGGGTGCAGGAGGCGTGCCGAGGCTGGCCGGTGGGCAGCGTGCTCGCCAGCTTTGGACCAGAACCGTGGGGATGTGTCTGAGGGTCACCGCCGATCGGAGGACACCCCGGGGAAGTGTTCTGTGTGGTCGGTGGGAGACGCTGCGCGAGGGCACGATCTGGGGGTGGGGTGGAGGCTTTGCTGTACAAAGCCAAGGCAAAGTTGTTTGTTTCCGCCACACTTCCTGCACCTGCACTCCTGTCAATGATTTGAAGTTAACTTTTCATCGATGAGCAAAGAGAGCCTTGGGAAATACTAATAAATGAAATAATAATAAGAATGATAGCGTGGTTATAGTTCACAAACTCCACTTGAATTCTGATTTCAAAGCCACGGCTCAGTTTTTACTTGCACGCCGTCAGATGTGCCTAGATGATAAAGACAGTGGACTGTTCTTTCACTTTTTTTAAACTAGAAATTTAAATTTAATTCTTCAAGATTGCTTGGACGTTGTTAACATTGTTCATACAAGAAAATCAAATTCTGGGGGTGTCGTTTGCAACAGTGAACATTATTAAGCCCTTTGCGATGTTGTCAGGTTGCTAACTGGAAGGAGGAAAGTCCTTCAAATTTGGAAATAGGAACATAGAGCAAAAACAAACTCTCATGCCTTAAGCGTAAAAAGCGACCTGAATACATGTAATAATGCGTAAGACGAGCACTATTTATGTGTTACGCGTTGGGCACCCAGAGAATGGCCATTCCAGGAAAGCCAGACATGGGTCATGCCCACTGTAGGAACCCAATAAATATTTAATAATTCCACCGAGTTGAGTCGCCTTACTATATGCCCTCCAAATAACAAAGTATCAAAATACTTTAATTCTGTTCTTTGTGTTCTAAGTCTCACTTGTCTATTTATGAACTATATTAATGGGGCTCAATGCAAAACTGCGAACATCTAGACTTGCCTGTTTACATCCTAGTCAAGCAGGCTGTGCGTTGTTGTTCTGGACACCTGAGCTCTAAGCAGCTTCTGCCATTTATTAACTATCTGACCTTGGACAAGTTACCCTTTCCCAGCCTTGGCATCCTAATTCATAAAATGCCAATAATACTCTCACTTTATAGAGATGTTTGGCAGGACGAGATAACATTTAGGAACTTATCCTAGTGCCCAGGGTGTACAGTATATACTTTGTAAATGTTGCCTCTTGTCTTTTTCTTTACTTTTAGGAATTCCCAACTCTGCCATATTTTCAACATCTGAATTTTTTTTTTTTTTGAGATAGAATTTTTATTTTTTTTTCTGTTGCCCTGGGTAGAGTGCCGTTGCATCACCACTCACAGCACCGCCCACAGCCCCCTCTTGGTCTTAAGTGATCCTCTTGCCTCAGCCTCTCAAGTAGCTGGGATTACAGGTACCTGCCACAATACCTGGCTATTTTTTGGTTATAGTTGTCATTGTTGTGGGTATGGCTGGATTCGAACCCACCAGCTCCGGTGTATGCGACTGGCACTCTAGCTGCTTGAGCTACAGCCGCTGAGCCACAACATCTAATTTATTTATTTATTTATTTTGTAGAGATAGAGTCTCACTTTATCGCCCTCGGTAGAGTGACGTGGTGTCACACAGCTCATAGCAACCTCCAACTCCTGGGCTTAGGGGATTCTCTTGCCTCAGCCTCCGAAGTAGCTGGGACTACAGGCGCCCGCCACAACGCCCGGCTATGTTTTCTGTTTTGCAGTTCGGCCGAGGCTGGGTTTGAACCCGCCACCTTAGGTATATGGGGCCGACGCTCTACTTGATGAGCCATAGGCACCGCCCTAATTTTTTTTTTAATTTCTTCTTCTATACAGTCTTCCTTTCCATTCATTCATTTATCCATATCATTAATTGAATAAACTCAGATGCTGCCTTATATAGATATTTGAAAATGAGCAACAGACACTCTGGGGGTGGGGGAGGCAATATTTCAGGATTTTCCTGTTGGTAGACTCCATCATAAGGTCACGTGATGATAAATTGTATGTATGATCTTTATATTGTTCTAGCTCTGTTCTTAATGTCATTTTATTACATAAGTAAACGCGGTGAGGGTGCCCATCTCTCCTATTTTCTCCAAGTCAAGTGCGGGTCAGGGTGTAAGAGCTTAGCAAATATTTGTTGATTTAAAATACAGAATGTGATGAAGTTATTTTTCTTCTTCTTGTATTTCTGATGGAAGGACCTTGGGATTCTAAATGATAGCCGCACTATGTATTAGGGCTAATAGAGGTGATTAAAGAAGAGAACCTCAGGAAAACTTTATTACCTATTGATTTTGCCCTCATGATGAAGCAGTCTTACGGAGCCAAGTGGGAGCATTAGCTTCACCACTAGAGGCCCCCTCTGCCTTGTGTATCACCCCAGGTTGTCATTTATTACCATTATTCTGTCCTCTAAGGTAGCAAAGAAATTTAACTTCCTGGGTTCTCGACATGGAATACTTTATTAGAAAAGGGCAACCCTGAGTGAAACGCATTTTTAGACCAAAAGTCTACAAATAAATGAAAGTGGTCTTAAGTGCTGGATTTGGCTGCCATTTTTGAGTAACTTTAGAATTAAAGGTTTAAAGGGGATTTAAGAGTTGGGTTTTTTACTTGCTATAGTCTGATACTTAAATACATGATTTTTTGTCTAGTATTTCAAAGTTTCTCTTTTTTATATGTCCTTGGTAGAGCTTATTTTTATCTGTTAATGTGTTTAAAATGGATTTATTTCCTAAATACATATTTGTAACATTAAAAACAAAGCAAGTTGTTTTTAAAGAATTTTATTTGGGGGCGGCGTCTGTGGCTCATCAAGTAGGGCGCCAGCCCCATATACCGAAGGTGGTGGGTTCAAAACCGGCCTCAGCAGAGCTGCAAAACAGCAAAATAGCTGGGCTTTGTGCCGGGCGCCTGTAGTCCCAGCTACTCGGGAAGCTGAGGCAAGAGAATCGCCTAAGCCCAGGAGTTGGAGGTTGCTGTGAGCTGTGTGATGCCAGGGCACTCTACCGAGGGCAATACAATGAGACTCTGTCTCTACAATAAAAAAAAAAAAAGAATTTTATTTGGCCAGTAGAAGCTTCTGTTGTCTTTTCCTGAAAAGAGAGCCACATTTGTCTCACCTTTAAAGAATATGTTTTGCCATATTCCAAGACGCAACATTGATAAGTATCTTTATTCCATGTCGGTTTGAAAAGATCTCTTCTTTCTAATTTCTAACTTGAATGAAGTTAGACAGGCCTGAGAATAATTATTGAACAACTCAAAGGTGTTTTTATTTGTCACATGTAATTTGCCTCTTGGTAGGAAAAATACTGGCAATGTATGTAAACAAATATCATTACTATAAATGTTGCCATATTGTTTGCAAAGTGAATAAGAGCACATCACATTTTCAGGTTTCCAGTGTCATTTAATTACAGCGACCAAAAAACCCACACCCACCTTTAATCTCTAAAGTAAAATTATGGTACATTTCAAAACTATTATAAAGAGTAGAGTATAAATGCCTTACCGCAATAAATAAGTGAGGTGATGGTTATGTTAATCAGTTTGATATTAGCATTCCACACTGTCTATCAAAACAGCACATTGTACCCCATAAATGTACACTGTTATGATTTAATAAAAAAAAATCAAGTAAAATTAGCAACAGTTAGAGAAGAGTTCATTGCAGGACCTAACTCTTACCAAGGGGTTTCTTATCATCTGAGATATCAAGGACATCTCTCAGAATATCCTTGAGTTCAGAAAATTATCAGCTATGCAATGCTGAGTTTTTACATGGTGGGATTTTAAAAACAAAGCAATCTGTTCTAGGTCAGTCCTCTTTGGGAAGCAGAGTATGAAGAATAACTTGTGTGTGAAGATTGTAGATACATTTTAATTATCATTGCCCCCTGATTAAACTGAATATTTTATATTACTTTCAGGAATCTGTGCATATCAAAAAAGTTACAGGTCCCATTTGCACAAACTAATGCCTCTTTAGAAGCAGAAAGATTTGGCCTTATCCTCAAGCACCCAGCTAAGGGCAGCCCATGGTGTCTCCCCACCTCTTCTTAAGCTTCCTAGTCTGAGGCTGATTTTAAACCAAGATGCTATGTCTAAAGTTTTACATAAATAGGGCTATTTAGTTTGGGCCAGAGCCCTGAGCTGACCAAGGTTATGGATGCCTGAGATGAGAGGAAATGATCATGTCTTTATACCTGGATGTCCTTTTTAGGAACCTGCACTTGGAAGCCGCTGCATGGTCAAAAATGACAACCCTTTGCTAAAACTTTCAACAGTATGTTTTGAAACTATCACTTAGTGGAATTATTACTTTGTTGCACATGTAATTTTTGTTGGAAATGAGCAAAACACAACATTTTGTTACTCTGGGGTCATGTCTGATATTTTGTTTCATTTTCATACACAAAAGACTTCTAAGTTGCTGGAGGAAAAGGGAAACAGGAAACAGGGAGGAAGTAGATGTGAATTGTCTATTTATACTGAACATGAGGGCCGGCCAGCACTTTACTATGTGTAGTGAGTACTCTGCCAAAGATGGTGCATGAATCCTTTATTTAATCAGCTGGACCACCTTAGGAAAAGGCACTGTTCGGATCAGCATTTTGCATATGAGAAAGCCAAGGTTTAGCAGGCAAGTCAAGGTCAGCTAGCAAGTGGTGGAGCTGGAGCTCAGTCCACATCTACTTGGCTGAAGCTCCTGACCCCTTTTACTGTTGTCTGTAGCATAAATACTCATTGAATTAGCTGCCTGGAAAAATATCTTAGAATTCTGAGTGTTAGCACAACATGCAAACATTGATTTTCCTTAGATTATTGTATTTGTACCCGTTTTGAGGCATGGTGGAATGGAGCAAGATAACAAATGTATTTTTATCCGTGGGCCCGCTTCAGCACTTATTATTTATAGTTTTGCATATATAGCTTCTTCTCGTAGCTCAAAATACAATCTAGAGCAACATCTCTGTACAACATTTAACTTCTTATCAAGGCACTTTGCAGGCATGTTATAAGCAGAATAAATGAATAAAATCAAGTGTGTGGGTTGCCGAATATTAAGGTGTGAAGGCTGGAGTCAACCATTCATGCATTCATCTAGCGAACATTTCTGTGCACCTGTTCTGTGAAGGCAATCTGCTAGACGCTACCGGGAATGCAAAGATGTGGAAGGCAGTGCAGGAGAGAGGAAGCATTTGAGAATGATGGGTGGTAAGCACTCCTGGGGTTTGAATCCCAGCTCTGCTCCCTAGTAAGTGTGCGTGTGTGTGTGTTTGGGGGGTCCTATTACTGAACATCTCTGAGCCTTTGTTTGAAAAAATGGGGCTAATACCATCTTGTAGCTTTGTTGTAAAAATTAAATGAGATGTACAGGTAAATTCCCAAGCCCCCAGGAGGTTGGGATTACCAGCAAATACCTGTCTTCTTCCTCTTTTCTATCCATCTCCTCTTACTCTCTCCCTTCCTTCTCTTCTTCCCAACACTTTGGGGGGGGCAGGCAGGGTATGGTGGTAAAGATATCTGAAACACAAGGCAGAGTGCGATTGTTTAAAATAATATGTACGTTCTGGTTCTCCCTCCTGGAGTCTGGGACAACATGGCTGTACCGTGATTTCGCAACTGGCGCTAGCATCAGGTCCCTGTCCTACTTGATCGTTACCCGATCTGGCAAAAGGGGATGAATTGCAGGGGCCAGTGGCACCTGGGAGCCTGGGATAGGTGTCAATGATTTACAGTAGGGTTTGGGGTAAGGGGTGAGTGGAAAGAGCTTTGGGACCCAGGGGAGAGCAAGGCAGAGATAGGAGGTTGAATCAGGGGCTCAGCTGTGTTGCACCAGCTGGCTGGGATCTGCTAAGATCTGCTAAGGAGCTTAGAGAAGTGCTGCAGCCCTCTGCACCCCCAGATTGGTACATTGCCTATTGTGGACTTTTGGCTCCCGGGCCTCCTACTGCAGAGTTTTTCCAATGGCATTGCATCCTCTGTTAGCAACTAGCAGAGTCAAAATTATTAGTTGTCTGCCAGTTCCCGCTCAAGATCTTCAGGGGTAGCTGTGGTCACAGGAGAAAGGAGCCCTTCCCCCCGCCCCCAGTTGGGGATTTGGTTAAATATATCCAGGTCTGTTTCACTATGGGGCAGGGAGCCAGGTCCACAGGGCCCTCTGTCTAGGGTCTGCCTGGCAGTTCTCTATAGAAGGCTGTGTTGTTAGATCAGGGGGGGTTTTTAGAGAGATGTTCCTAGTGGTTTTATGATAATGAGCCGCTTTATTTGGTATCCAGGGTAGATGCTGTGTGTGGCAGGGAAGGAATGTGGGTTTCACAAAATCATTACAGTTCAGGATCATCTACCTTTGCCAGGAGCAGGAAGGCTTGACTCATTATTTATTATGTGATGGCACTAGGAGCACACCAGCCCTTCTGTGAAGAAGCAAACAGACCCTGCCCAGGTGCAGGAGAAGCTTGATTCAGGGTTTTTTTAAAAAAGCCACAAATTTAAAAACAGTATCAAATTGGGACATGGTCTGTTTAAAGTAAGTTACTGTCGTTTTCAAAAGCCCATTTTATGGAATTCATAGAGTGTATTAAAATGAAATGAACAAGCAAACCTTCAGACAACATCAGAGGATGGCTTGGTGGGAGGAGGAACCGCTCTCTAAATGAAATCTGGGTTAGCTCGTATGGTTCTTGGGTAGATCAGGATAATGAATGTATGCAGAGCATTCTAAAAAGTGGGAAAACATGAGAACCAGTGAACTGAATGAGGACGGCAGCACCCTGGCGAAAGGGCTAGGGAGGTGGAGCGATATACAAGGGGTCAGAACTCTTCTCTTTCCTAACTGAGGGATACTGGGGTAAGTTTCTTAATTCTCTAGATTCCAGTTTTTCGTCTATAAAAATGAGGATAATCAGGCTTATCTTATTTGAAAGTTGTCAGATTAATTGAGATGATGTGCATAAACTGGGTAGCACATGGTGAATACCTACTACATATCAGCTGTGATCATAATGAACCAGGGGAGGGAGGAAGGAAACTTGGGAGAGAAAAAAAGCATTAAGGAGCATTTGGAAGGGAGGAAGGAGAATGCCTGATTTGCTGTAGATCTTGGATCTCCTAATTCTACTCTTAGCTAGATTTTTTTTTTCTTTTTTGCAGTTTTAACCGGGGGTGGGCTTGATCCCGCCACCCCCTATATATGGGGCTGGTGCCTTACTCCTTGAGCCACAGGTGCTGCCCTCTTAGCTAGATTTTTTAATGTCTGAATTCTAGACTTTTATAATCAAATATGTCTTGAATACCCACTGTGCATGTCACTGTTACGTGGTGCTTGGATATGGAAACTGATCTCAGAAACCACCATTGGCATCCTTCTGTAGCTTAAAGGTCTAGACTGACAGGAGTGAGACAGTGACAAGGCCGTGTGTCAAATCATGAATGTTTCTTGGCTACTTTTTAGTTAACTGTCCAAAAGATAACAGCTTTCCTTTTTTTTTTTTTCCCATCTACTCTTTAAATAAGTAGGTAGGAAATAAATATGTTTTCTTGGACCTCCATAGACATAAGTCATTAAGAATACCCAGGGTTGGGCGGTGCCTGTGGCTCAAGGAGTAGGGCACCAGCCCCATATACCAGAGGTGGCAGGTTCAAACCCGGCCCCGGCCAAAAACTGCAGCAACAACAACAACAACAAAGAATACCCAGCGTACCTTTGCGTATCCGGGTACCATAGAAATAAGATCTTTTTGAATACATTTGATTCTACACAATGGCAAATTGAGGGAAGAGACTTGTGTTTTGAGGGGATAGTTCTGTGAATGTGATACCCACCAAGCTCTGGCTTCTATCTAAAATGTGCTCTTTGGCAAGGAGATTCCTTTTGCCTTCATACTAAACTCATGTCCCATAAATTTCTGGGCTAGATAAAAGGAGAGAGCTGAGTTTGAGAAAATTCTTCTTCTTTGCATTGCTTTTCCTTATGGAGGTGTAGACAAATAGTTACAGAAGAGAACTAGGTTGGTAGAGACAGGGTTGTAGAGCTGACTCACTCTATGGCCCTGAGCAAGTTCTCAATCTTTACAGTAGTGATTTAATTATTGAGATGCAGAGCTCTTAAAATGCACAGCAATGAAATTTGTGGACTGTGAGTGGATTCATTAATCCAAATGGAAACTGAAGCCAACATTGGAGCAGAAAATTTGTTACTCTATTGGGTCAGATAAGCTGGTTCCACATCTTGGGTCTTTGGTTGTCTCAAAAATATTCTTTCTTTGTAGAGAGCATGTTATTCACTTGCATAACTAAAAGTCCTAAGGGCTTTTCCTATTAATATTCTTGGGTATCTGGGGGAATCTATCCAGCTTCACTGGAATTAGTTTTTTGTGAATCTAAATTCCTCCCAGAATGAGTCTGGACCAGTGCCTGGGCCATATTAGTGTGGAGAGCAGAGGGCCCACCTCCTTATGCCCTTTGTGCAGAACCATGTCTTCATGTTAAGTGTTCTGATGGAAATGAGGGGAGAGAAAAATGCAAACTTTTTGGGTTTTTTTCCACACTCAATACAGTGACCTCATGAAGCAACTGTAGAAATTATTTGCTCACTGGGTACCAGGACTATGATTCCTCATCCTCCTCTGTCCACACAAGGTGATGAATTTTACTGGTGAACATGGGGGAACCAGTGAGTGTTTACACTTTTCAGCAGGGTGGGACACATGGGAGGTGGGTCGCCATCCCTTGTAAAACTACCTGGTGATCTGAGAACCGTGAGAAGGTGGTTCTTTGGTTTGTGGAGCTGGTCGGCCTGGAGTGAAGGCGCGTGGGGTGGGGGGAACCAGTTTCTTTAAAGTCTTTTCCTAGTCTCCATAAGTGATAGTTGGATTATTCTCGGGGCAGGCGACATGCCAGTGTGTGAAATAGCCATGTACTCCTGCTGCTATCCATGATGTAGGGACAAAGATCAGAGAATGAACGGAGAAGCTTTGAATAAAGCTGTTCATGCTCATTTATTCAGTTGGCATGAACTAGAAATATTTGAAATGGTAAAATCGTGTATTTGAAAGAGATACTTCATTCCTGGAGAGCTTTTAGTCTTCATTTAATAGTGTTGTCAATAACAGGTTGGAGTTAGAAGTAAAGAGAGGACCATTGATGAGCAAGAATCTATCAACAGAAATAATAGCATTGCTGAGGTCGTTTTGTCTAACGTCAGTATTTTGCAGCACATTTGAGCTGATCTGGACTAGCGCCATCACTTTCAGATGACCAGATGGAGGCTCAGAGAGGCAAAGTGACTTAGCTAAGATGGCTCAGCTACGTGGTGGAATGACGTTGTTAGGGCCCATGTTTTTCCGTCATTGTGCTCATGTTGGGCTGTGAAACGTCATTAGGTATCGCGGATGCCACTTACCCCTGCCTGCTCTCAAGCTGTTCAGAATCTAGTTATGGACTCCTAATGTGTGCCTCGCCCTGCGCGGTGCTGGAGGAACAGACAGGAGATTCTGACCCCAGGAGCTCATGGGAGAGTCAAATACAAAGAAGGGCATATATATCATTCTAAGGCTTAATCACATGTGGAATATCTTCCCTGAGAAGCCCTCACTGCCTACTTCAAGGCCCTGGGGATTAGTTTTTATTTTCTGTTGATTTTACAATGTCAGAAATGGAAGTGATGGCAGAAACCATCATTAGTCAAATTGACTCTGAATGATGTCAACTTCATCTGGACCCATCCATCTTGTGGATTACAGTATCAATTCCTTTGTTCTATGTTTTTTAAATCTGTTAACTTCCTGGAAAGAATAGTTTGGAGGATACAAGCCAGAAATGGAATTGTATGCCCTAATTTGGTCATTCATTATGCATACATATTGTATATATGTATCAAAGTATCACATGTACCCTATAAATATGAATATAGTTATTATGTATCAATAAAATGGGATTATATGTACCCAAAGAAAGACAATATGTGGATATGGGTATCACAACTGAGTCAGGGGCCGAATAATTGGTTCTTCAATTAAAAGAAGATCTTCAGATCTCATTTTTCTCCTGATAATACGGAAAGGGCAGAAGGTTAAGGAAGATATCTACTATATACTGTATGCAATTTGAAATATTTTATTTGCCAAATTTATTTTTTTAGCATGTAAAAAATACTTGAGAGATTGAGGTTCAGGTAGATGAAATATTAATACTCTGGCTGGGTCAGATGACCGTGACCAGAAAAGCCAGTATTTGGGTATTTTCTGCTTGTCTCTCAAGCTTCCTTTCCCATTATGACTGTGGTACCTTCTTGGGTATGGAGGTAATACGTTACATGGCAGTGGATATTTTCGCTGCTTTTATGCCATACTTGGGCTACAAACTGTAGACTCCTGGAGTATAGGGGTCGTAGTTTATACAGGTTCTTGATGCCTTCTAAAGAGTACAGCACAGTGTGTAGACACAATAGGTTCTCAGTAAATATGTGTGGAGTGAACCAAGGCAGCAATTTGAAAGTCAACAAAGTTAAGAGACGGTGTTCATGAGTGGGAAAATTGCATTCTAGAATCCCTGCGTTTGAGTGCAAAGCTGACCTTGGAGAAATCAAACAGAAAACCCACACGTAGAAATCTCTTTTACTATAATTTACAGTTCATAAGCATGCCTGTTTTTAAATATATGTCTGCATACTGTGTGTTTTCTTAAAAGCTACCTATAAACAAATTGCACATTCATAATCTTGTGGCAGGCTGGCTGGATTTAATAGAACCAGGAAGGCTTCCAACACATTAAGTGTTCTTGGAGGTAATAAAATGGAGGACTAATTACCGAGCTGAAACGATTATCAGAGAGGTGTTGGGTATCTTGACTCTCTGGGATTTTGACATCAGCGAAAGTGGTTAGGAAAAGATGACTTTGAGAAAACGCAAAGATGGTCTATTCAAATCAATGTATTTTATTGAATCTATGATGTGGGTATATCTGTAGTCTACTGAGCAAGAAGATGGGGCTAAATAATGCGTTGAGTTTCTTGTGAAGTGGGGATTTTAAGGTATGTGGCTGGTGTTCACAGGAAGCATCTGTGAGGTTTTGATTTAATGATTATACCTTTCCCATAGTCATCTGTCTCTCTTTTTAATAAGCAGTAGTCCTTATCAGGCCTGATTTGTGTACATTGATTGCACCATTATACTTGTTAAATATTTAAGCATTTTTCCCTCTTGTGAAGTCTAATTAGGCAAAGTGTTTAGTGCAAGTCTGGCATCATTATTCAGAGTAATTGCCTGGTCATTACCTATGTCATACCTCAGCTTCCTGTATCATTTGTCTTTTTTTTTCTCTCTCTCTTTTTCTTTCTCTCTTACCAGAGTGCCAGAGTACCAAGTATACTGCATACAAGTTTGATGAAGGATTCACTGGGCCATGAAGAGGGTCGATGCTACCAAGATTATGAAACCCTTTAAAACCCTTTTAAGATGTGTGGAGACATTTATTAGCTATAGTTTGCAGTTTGGGGGAATCAGATTTCTGGAAAGAAATGTACATTACTTATTGGATGATGTTAATTATATTAAATTAAAGCATCTTGAAATAGCTTTAAACACAAATCTTAAAATAGCTTTAAAACACAAACAATGATGTTTGGAAGAAGAGAAAAACCAGTCAGTGGGTAGTTACATATTATACATGATGCTGATAAAAAGAACATTTTTAGATATCAAACCACTATTGCCTGTAAGTCTATGTGGTGGTTCATTACTTACTTTTCAACTGAACCTATTCTGTGCAGTTATTTCAAAAATTTATTTGCACCATTGATTTAGTCACAAGTGTTTTATCAGGACAAGGCCCAAGAATAAGATTATGAATTATCTAGCATCTTTGATAAGTTATCTTTTTTTTCTTTTTTTGAGACAGAGTTTCACGTGGTCACCCTCAGTAGAGTGCCATGGCATCACAGCTCACAGCAACCTCAACCTCTTGGGTTCAACTCATCCTCTTACCTCAGCCTCCCAAGTAGCTGGGATTACGGGAGCCTGACACAACGCCTGGCTGTTTTTAGAGACAGGGTCTCGCTCTTGCTCAGGCTGGTCTTGAACCCGTGACCTCAGGCAATCCACCCTCCTTGGGCTCCCAAGGGCTGGGATTGTGAGCCACCATGCCCGGCCCTTTGATAACATCATTTTGAGATAATCACTTTAATAAACATTGTCCTTTTCTGAGGTGTTCACAATACTTTTACATTTATTATTTGCTTTATTATAATAAGTTAAATTTTTGGAAAAATCTGTATTCTGCTCTAGCAAGCACACACACGCAGGTGCACACGTGCACATGTCATCTGGGGCTGACTAGCATATAGCAGATTAGGAATAGGCCCATTTTACTGCTTATTATTCTCAGGGAGAAAAGCTTTTAAGCCCTAAGTTTCACGTAATGTATGGTTATCAGGCTAACAGATTTTTCCCTCTCAGTGGTCAAGGTGGGGTTTGAAAGTGCCTTTATCCCTTCACAATTGCAAGTTGCCATAGCTCCGCTTCCCATTTATGCATTATGGAAATCAGCGTGTGTGTCTCCCTAAAGTGACAATTTATTTTGAATTGTTTTTGAATGCGGTCAAATCAAAATGAGCTGTGGCTCTGAATTAAAACATGGATACAAAGATCAAAGAACGGGAGGGAATTTATAGATCATCCAACCCAATTTCTCTTCTTCACAAAAGGAGAAGGCAAAGTTCAGGGAGGCAAAGCGGCCTTACCGCAGTTCACATGGGAGCTGGTGGGAAGTGGGACGCGAGCTCGGCTCATTCCCTGCACCTTTTATGCAGCGTGGGGGAGAGTCTCTGAGGGTGGTGATGTCTGGACCACTTCCCATTTCCTATGGCCAGATGAATGCAGGGTTGGGATAATCTGAATGTACCTGGGGCTACAAAGAGTCCATATTTTGTATTTGTTGCTTGGCATGTTGCTGGAAACTGAGAACTCAATGGTGAAAATTCCCAGAGCAGTCTCAGAATCTTAGAGTTCAGTGGTGCGTCCAAAGAGGCAGCAGACAGCTGTCCTGGGATTATCCAAGGGAAGACTGGCTGCAGCCGGGCCAGCTGAGTCGGGTGTCCTGTCACCCAGGTCAAGAATCTTGCATTTTCAGCCTACCAGAGTGATTAGCAAGTCCTGAGTAAGTCATCTAACCATGGCTGGAGGTTGAAGAGGACCCCAAAGGCAAACGGATTAATGTGCCCTGACAAATAACCGTAAGGAGAATACTCAGTTTATATGGCCCTGATGGTTTGGAACATGGCCTCTGAAGTCTAACATCTCTGAGTTAGTCCAGGTGCCATTTACTTGCTGTGGAACTTAGGCAAGACGCTTTACCACACTCAGCCTCAGTTACTTTGTCTGTAAAATGGGAATAATAGCACACATTATATTGTGCTTACTGTCTGCTGGGCACTGGCTTAGGGCTGTAGGAATAATAACTCACTTAATACTCACAACAAGTTGATGAGATAGGTATTACCACTATCCTTTCCTTATACCAAGGAAAACGAGGCCCAAAGAGGTGTGATGCCTTGCTCAAGTTTTCACGGCTATTAAGGGTTGAACCAGGATTTGAATCTTGGCAGTCTGTTGCTCTTTGCCACTCTCCTATGCTGCCTCTTGATAGGAATAAGATTATTGTGGAGATTAAATGGGGTAAGCATGCCAGAAATATTAGCTTTTTTCATTATTAATTATAATAATGCAAACATTGCCTTAATAACAACAATAAAATCCACATGATCAGCACTTTCTCTTCCCATAGGCAAGCTCCTTATATGTATACGAAGCCAGATCCAAATTAGAAAGTTGCCTTGGCAATTACAGAAGTAATCCAAAAAAGAATTCAGAGGACCTTATGAAATGTAAAATATAAAATAGAGCCTTGATAAAGCCACAGTCGGCGACTGGCAGGATTGACTTCCTTGAGTCTTTTAGCCAATACCGCTTTTCACCTCTGAGCCCTGGAAGATTCTTCCTACCACTGATAGCACCGAGGTACCAGTGGTACTCAGTACTGTTTTTCTCTGGTCTGTCCTTCCAGATCATGACGTAGATATGTGAAGGGGATTGTCTGTGCCATAGAACTAACCACTTCAGAAGTCCCTAGAACAAGGCCCTGATCTACTGAGGAAATTCTTCAACCTAATACTAAACATCATTTTTTTGACCTGCTTCCTCCATTTTTTTGTCTGCATGGCCTAATTCTCAGAATGCAGTCTTATTTCTTATTTTGCTATGAAGTTTAGATATTATCTTGTGTCTGTTCTTTCATTTTCTTTTAAATTAATAAATTATGAATACGTGTATGTGTATTAATATGTGTATCCACTTTAACTTATTATGATAAAGTGAATAACTATCCAGATGTATCTAGAACAGTCCTCTGAAGCACCTTACATGGTTGTATTTTCTCCCACACCCCAACCACAGGGCTAGCCGCTCTAACAAATATTATTAACTGTTTCTTTGCTTTTCCTTAGGGTTTTACCCCAAAGGTGTATCTCCAAATAATTTCTTTTTGGGATAGGCTGTTGAATTGGACAATTTGATCTAACACCTCGAGATTCGCTAGATACCAGTTACTAAAATAAGCTGTGAGGAAGACCCAAATGGGGATTTTTGAGGGAACTATCTGACCACTGGGTTCAAGCTTTTGAAAATCCTCCTCACTCTGAGACTAGCGTAAAGCATCCCTGCAGGATTTGTAAGGGGATTATTGACTTGAAGAAGACCATCTGTGTCCTGGAAGAAGGGTGGGCTGGGGTGCTTCCCGCACCCTAAGCCTGGAGAAAGCAGCTGCACTAGACCACCTGGACAGCCGTTCTGTGTCCCCTGGGGCTGGGAGTGCAGTGGGCTGGCATCTGACTGGGGTGAGATATTTTGGTGACAGAATGAAGGAGAGCAGCTGGGATAGAGCTTCCCCTTGCCAAGTCTGTTGGAGAGACGTGTGTGTGTAATTTGTGTGTGTTGCCGTGGACCAGATGTGGCCCATGCAGGGGTAGAGAGCCAGCCTGGAGCCATTTGACCTCCACCCAAGAAGCACAGCCAGCAGAGAGCTTGTCGTGAGAATTTCAGAGGTTGGAGCTAAGGCAGAGGAGGGCAGTGCAATCAGAGGCCTTGAATCCATCACTTATATCACAAGGATGTTGGTGAGAGGCCCAACCAGGAAGCCCCGGGGAAACCCACAGAAGTACCCATGACAGAGAGAGAATCTTGGTTCAAGTAACTGCTGATCCAGAGAATATTAAGCCATCGGCACTAGTGAGGATTAAGTTTGCCTGCACATAAATGAAAGAACAATGGTAACACAAAATAGATGTTGACTCTCTCTTTTTCTTCTTTAATTTTTAATTAAAATCATAATCATATACATTTGTGATGGGATACAATGTGATGCTTTGATATACCATGTGGATTACCTGACTTCTCTCTTAAAAAGAATAAGAAGAGGAAGAATAAGAATAAGAATAAGTCAGGAAGAATAAGAATAAGTCAGGAAGTAGCCACTTTGGGGATAGATGGGATGGTGGTTTGACAAGGTGTCAGGAATAGTCCTTTTACTTCACTGCTCTCACCACCTCGGAATGTGGTCCTCACACTCATGGTCAGAAATAGCTGCTAAAGCTCCAGCCATTACATCGTGTTCCAGGCACAAAAGGAAAGACAGGATAGAGGAATCAAACCATTTGCTGTGCACACACTGCAAGCAAGAGAGAAGAGACAACTTGCATACTACTCTGGAGCCTGTTGTGATTGCCCCATTTCCACAAGTTTTGAAGCATTTTTATTTTGCCTTAAATATGTTTTCCTGTGTTACATTATTTTTACATGAAGATTGAGTGTGAAATATACATAAACCCCTAAAATGTTGAAAATTGATGAAGAAAATAGTACATAAAAAAGAAAAATAAATTAGTTCAATAAACCATTGCATTTTATGAACTTTATATTATTTTTATACTGTGTATTTATTCCCTTTCATTCTATCTTTAGGTGTTGAACTTGTTTTCATTTTCAGTTGATTTATTATTCTACCTGTGATTATTTGGATGTCTTCCAATGAGATGGAATGTATTATAATTTTTTTCCATTAAAATTATTGGTACTATTTTTGTTTATTAATTTTTTTTATAAAGTTGTTAAATGAGGATCAGATCTTCTTTCTTTTTTTAATATCTGAAATTTTATTTGTTTCTTTATCTGACAATTTTTGATAATCTCTTTGGCTTTTGTCATATACTCTTATGTCTTTGAAAGATAAAACTTTTTTATTCTTTATTTGATGATTAAAATATCTGCAGTTTTTGTGAATTTTTGCAGCTTGTTTTTTCTATGTTTCTTGCTTATGATAGCTTTATTCCCCCCAGAGTTTTGTAGGAGGCCTCATAGTTAGGCAATCTCAGGGAAGCCTTTTTTTATTTTTTAGACCCCTATCCAAGGCTGAGATAGGCAAATATCTCCACTTTCTTTTATTTATTTTTTTAAATATTTCGTTTGAGACAGAGTCCCACTCTGTTGCCCTGAGGCTAGATTGCCATGGCATCATAGCTCACAGCAACCTCAACTTCCTATGCTCAAGCCATCCTCTTGTCTCAGCCTCCCGGGTAGCTGGGACTACAGGCTCCCACCACAACACCTGGCTGGTTTTTCAATTTTTAGTAGAGATGGGGTCTTGCTGTTGCTCAGCCCAAGCAGTCTACCTGCCTCAGCCTCTTGGAGTGCTGGATCACAGACATGGGCCACCATGCCCATTCACTTCACTTTCTTTTTCTGGGTCATATCTTTCTAGTTTTCTTGTTAAGTCTGTTGCATTTTGGGGGTTCCATTTTTGTACAGGTGATCTACTCTGGCAACCTCTGACCCCAGTGTAAGCCGTATGCGCTGTCTCTTCTGCGTAACACACTAAAATTGATTTCAAGGGCGCCGGAATTACACATTCCCAAGAGCAAACCTGACCTTCCTTACCTCTTGGATTCATGCTATCCTATCATTTCACGGCTCTGAAGGTTTCCCTTGTCTTCCTGTCATCACAACCATGTATTCAGATATAAATTTATATTACACATATGTGAGTGTGTTTTAAATTCAGTAACCTTGGGTGGTGCCTGTGGCTCAACGAAGTAGGGCGCCGGCCCCATATCCCAGATATGGTAGGTTCAAACCCGGCCAAAAACTGCAGAAAAAAAAAAAAAGAAAGAAAAATTCAGTAACTTTAGGTGTTTTGTACAGGTTTTATTCAGCTTTCTAGTCTGCTTTATTACTGGCACTGGAAGTCTGTGTTTTCTTTTCCCTCACATAGTTCTGTGACCTCTTGGAGATTCAGCCAAAGTAAACACTAATAGTAGAAGGGAGGAGTGCTTCTAAATTCTTCTTCTCTTTCTTGTGTTAAAAGAAAAACTTCAGAAAAAATAAATTTAGCAGAGTTTATTTGAGCAAAGAGTGATTCATGAATCAGGCAGCACCCTGAAAGTAGCGGTTCAGAGAGCTCCACCCAGCAATGTGGGCAGGCCGTATTAAAAGATGGAAAATGGAAGTCAAAACACAGCTTGATTGTCAGAGCTGGGCTTTTGCCTTTTTTGGGCATGGTGTGATGAGACATTGAGACATTTGCCTTACATAGATATATATGGTCTAATCAGTTGGTAGGCCGTGATTGGCTGAAGCAGGGATGTTGTGATTGGCTGAAATTCAGCTATTGGTTACAAAAACATTCTCTTGAGTTAGGTTGCAGTTTGCTATATAGGGATTCAAAGTACAGAGGTAGCGTCAGTCCAAATTTAATCTCATTTAACATTTGGTACAAGGTGTTGATTTCAAGTTGTAGGAAGGTGACTGTTGCTTTGAAGTTTTTTTTTTTTTTTTCCAAAATTTGAGACATAGTCTCACTCTATCACCCAGGCTAGAGTACATTATAATGATAATGTACTCAAACTCTTTGGCTTAAGTGAGCTTCCTGTGTCAGCCTCCCGAGAAGCTGGGACTAGAAGTGTGCCCCACAATGGCCTGGTGAATTTTCCTTTGTTATTTTGTTGAAACAAAGTCTTACTCATGTACTCATGCTCATGCTAGTCTCAAGTTCTTGAGCTCAAGCTGTCCTCGCTCATCAGCCTCTGAGAGGCCTAGGATTACAGGCATGAGCCACTGTGCTCGGCCTTTGAAAGTTTTCATTTCTAGTTCAGAAGGTTTCCTTCTAAGTTGAAAGTGACACAGGCAGTAGTCATTCAAGTTCTGTTAGAATTCTGAAGGTCTGGCGCTAGCCTGGTCCAGTGACATCCCCTGAGTGAGGAGTCTCAGGGCAGTGTGGTGGGGGGGGTGTGGACAGATAGTCCTGATTCCCTGGTGTGCGTGAAGCTGGCTGGGTACACTTAGAGCAGTGGTCCCCAACCTTGTTACCACCAGGGACTGGTTTCATGGAAGACAATTTCTCCATGGACTTGGGGTGGGGGTAGATATTTTCAGGATGATTCAAGCATATTACATCTCTTCCTCAGATCATCAGGCATGAGATTCTCCTAAGGAGCGTGCAAGCTAGATCCCTCCCACGTGCAGTGAACAGTAGGGTTCACACTCAGATGAGAATCTAAGGCTGCCACTTAACTGACAGGTGGTAGATGTGAGCAAAACAGAGCGGCCACAAATACAGAAGAAGCTTCACTAACTGGCTCACTGCCTACCTCCTGCTGTGCAGCCTGGTTCTTAACAGGCCATGGACTGTACCAGTCCAAGGCCCAGAGGTTGGGGACCACAGACTTAGAGTGTATTCCGACTTCCTCCATGGTTCAGCTATGCTTTCCAGGGGTTGGGCTTGAATTCCTAAGGGCTGGAAATAAGCTGGTCCTTGCTTTTCCATGTCTAGGGATAACAGCAGAGGTTCCTCCCTGGCTACTTCCAGGTACATTAAGAAATAGAAAAGGTCATTAGTGACAACAAATAAAGCTTTGTCCTTGCTCACATGAACAGAAGCAAAATGTAGAATTCTCACCCCAGCTAGTCTCACTTGCAAGAGGTCAGTGTGTGTTTAGCTGTCTTCAGGCGAATGGAAAAGTGTGCATAATTTAGCGAAAAAGACACAGACTGCGCATCACAAGGTTTGTTGTGAATTCCCTTGGTTACTCTCTGACTAAAATTCTGTCTTAGAAATTGTGGAGGAGGTTAGCTATGATCTGTACTGACATAGACTTCACGGGTTACCCAGCTGCTAGATCCTAACTCAGAAAGTTTGAGACAATGAAGTTTGATCTGATAGTTCTTCTGGATAGGGGGTTGATTTATTCTTACTAATAGAAAGTATGGGATTTTGGAGTGGGAAATAATGGAATCTCTTTTGCGTTTAAATAGAATTTAATAATAGGCAGGCATTGGCTGTGATCATGTTGGTAACATACCACAAGAAACATGTTCCAAATGAATAAGAGTGCCTTATAAAAATGTATAAGAATATATGGACAGGATTTTATTTTTCTTTAACTTGAATTTACTGGATTTGAATAAATCTAAAGCATTGCTGTGTAAAACAAAAGAAACAGAAAACGACGTGTTTTGTGAAGTTGATTAGTGACTGTCCCCCTCACTTCTACCTAGAAGTCCTGCTCTTTATCAAGTTAGTAGTTGATCCTTAGAAACCTCATTTCAGCCCCATGCCGTGCCCCAGTGTGCCCTTATGAAGGGGTGAGTAAGTAGTTTAATCATTTAAAAGCATCATACAGGTCATGATGACAGTTTAGAGATACACAGAAACCAAGAGATGTAAATTCCATGTGGACAGAAACAAATGAAGCCCCTCCCGCCCCCCGCCAAGAAACACCAATAAGCTGAGCAAGTTGAAACTCGCACAGGTGAATCAGAAAGGACTCTGTCTACCATGTTTCTTGGAAGTGAAATGATGGACCATTAACACAGTCTGTCTCGAAACTTTCATAGTAACCCACATACTCCATTTTTTAGTTAGTTATGTATCATCTCATATATATTCCAAAATGAGTTTCAAATATCTGCTTTTAAAAAGAACAAACCAACAATGGCAAATCCATTATCATTAAAGTTACAACATAGAAAAATTAGAAAATCGTTCCCATTCTTAAACCAAACCAAAACAACCGCCGACTTCCCTTCATAGCATGCAATAATGCAGCATGGCGCAGATGGTAATTCCTATAACCAGGTAATAGGTTTTGAGATGACATAGTTCATAAAGATCCACATGTGAAATTGCTTTGCAACCTGGTCCATTGCTGAAAGTCAAGTGTCTGCGAATGGTTTTCGCTTCCGAGCGTATATTATAAATCTGTGACCCTTGATACTATTTTACCTGTTTATTTTTTTACTATACATTCATTGAGCCACTACTATGTGCCAGGTACTGTGCTTGTCATGGGGAAAGGTCGCATGAAAACACACACAGCTGCTTTTTACCCTAATTTTAGCATTGAAGAAGGCACGATCATGAGAACAGTCGATTATTGGTGAGCCAGAATTTTTCATGTTTCTGTTTTCAAGAGATGGTCTTTGAACATAGTAACTAATTCTATGTACATATTTTAATAATTCTATTTACATATGTAAATCATGTAAATATTTTATGACAGCTGATGAAGTTAGCCACAGTCGACATTAAGTAATTTTAAAGTGATGTATTTTTGGTAGTAGTACTGTTAAAAACTCCTTAACTTCTACATATTGGAAAATTCAAAATAGTGGGGGGTTTTTTTGAGTGAAGATTTTTCTTGTTAGCTATTATCCACTGAAGACAGCAGGAGGAATACAATTAACCATGATGCTTGTTTATTTGAAAACATGCCATTTTTAGCACATTGATTTCTAGAAAAAGGGGAGAGCTGACTAAAGCTACATTGATTGGGACTGCAACGTTAGCTTACGATACCTAATTCTGTTAACCTGGAAAATTTAGAACTGATTATAAGAAGGTGTTTGGCAAAGGCCACCTTTTTAGAAAGGTGTGCTGTCAATGCCTTGTGGAGATCAAAGCGCTAGTGCCATCCATAATTGAAATGCCAAAGATAGAGTTGCAGCACGGCCTGACAGCCTTGGTTATTATTTGATTTAATAATTTAATTCATTTTCTAAATTATTAACCATGGCAACAGTTTTAAAAGAGGTCTTAATATAAAATTATAGAGGGTGCTGACAAGTAAATATCTGCTGTTTGTTGATCAAGAATTAAAGCCTAAACAGGAGCTTTTTTATTATGATGATTGTGGTAAAATATACCTAATCCTTAACCATTCTCCTGTTGTGCACCCGTCTCCATCATCCAGCCATTGAACTCTTTTAAGGACTTTATTTTCATTGCTAGTTATTTTTTGAGGCACCGTGTTCTGGCGAACCGGATGGAATTTTGTCATGGAAAAGTGGCACCATGAATTTCTCGGGGGTTTAAGCTGTAAGACGGTGTGTCATGCACCAGCTCTCTTTAAAGGGCTCATGATTCCCTTTCTTTCAGGGAATCTTTTCACTTGCTCACACCTGCTAAGCCGAGGGGGGTATTTCTGTCCAGGCTAGTTCTCCATTCCCTGAGGCTTCAAGGGGTTCCCCCCCTTCCTTCCAGCGTGATTACCAGCTGTCCTGATGGCACGAGGCTGCAGGAGGCCCGAGCTCGGGGCAGGGAGTGCTGCTTTCAGACTGTCTGTGAACTTCAGGATTGGGGTTAACAAGGAAGTATTTTCCAGTGCCAGTTGGATCTGGTTTTGGAAATGGTCAGAGTGATGGAAAGCAGGGAATTATTTCAGAGATACTGACAAATAAATACCAGCAACTTGTTAAAGGACACCCTCCTCTAAAGTATTTCCCTCCTACTCTGGAGCACAGGCTGCTGTAGTTTCAGGATGGACTGGGGACATATGGCTCCCAGGTGGGCGTCACGTCCACAGGCCTGCTCACCAGGACAGGCAGCAGGTAGCTGAGAGTGATGAACTAGTTATTTCTTCCCGTGGGTTCATCTTCTACATTTTACTTCTTTGCTTATCCTTGAGTGCGTTTTTCTTTATTGCAAAAAGTCCATCCAGACTAGCAGACCACGTCCACGCTGTAATTTCAAGGTCAGCATGGACATCAGAACAAGCTTAACAACACAGAATGCTTTTTGTCCCCTAGCACAAGCGGTTTCTCTGTTAGCCCCTTGATTGGAAGTGCTCCAGCGTGCGAGTTCTGTTAGTGACTACATTTCCTAATTCCTCATCAGCCAGCCACAGGCGATAAAAGGAGCCACCGGTCCTATTTCCCAGGGCGGTTCTGTCTTGGCCTTCATAATCCTTTGGTTGTTTCAGAGCATGCAGATTTAGGAGTGGTGATATTGAGAGTCTGGAGAAGAGATGTGATGACTTTTAATGTGATTTGGGTTTTGCTTTGTTTAAGGAATGAGCTTTCTTCTTTACTACAACTGAGGCAATTGACAGTGTGATTATAAATCTCTAAACAATTCATGGGCACTGTCAGTAAGATTGTAAAGGTTTTATTTAGGAGCTATCCAGTCGTGTGGGCTCCACTGGCACCCTTCTCTGAGGTCTCGCCCTCTGAACACAGAGGGAATGGCAGGTGGCATCTGCAGCCTGGTCCTGCTGGCGCCCTGATTTCTCCTGCTGAGAGCTGAAGGTGCTGGGGAAATGAAAAATGGTGCCTCCCCACGAAAATGGGATGCTTCCTTGGTACAGGAGGCTGGGAATATTTTCAAGGGATGCTGTTTTGCTGTTGCTTCCAGAAGCTGTGGAGTGCCCGGTCAGGAGGGAGCCCAGGAATTTCTCTAGGCACTGGGCCAGATGGGGCTGCCCTCTCTGTGTGGTTGACAGAGAGGACAAAAGAGGAAGGGCATTCTTGTCACACTCACAGCAAGTTCTCCATTTCTCCTGCAGCAGACCATTCCTGGGCCAGGCAGTTCAGCACAAAAGCAATGTTAGATCAGAATGTAATCAACCAGAGCCTTTTGATTTGCCTGGTAGGCCCTAAGCTCTCCAAGTTGAAAGACGCCTGCATCTAGTCTAGTTAGCCCTCTGATGCTTGAAGCCACTCTGTAGAACACGGGGTGTCCTGTCTGTGTTTGAATGCTTCAGAGACAGCAAACTTACTACTTTGCAAAGCAGGCCATCCGTAATCTGGATGGCTTAATTTGACAGTGTTCCCTACATTTTCTATGGTTTAAATTGGTCTTAAATTCTGCCCTCTGAAGGAATGAGGAATGGGTCCTCATTTGCATATGTGCATAGTCTGCAAATATGCAGATTATCACTTAACAGGCAAACAAGCAAACAAATGAATAAATAAGTATTAGAGTGAGCTGAGAGTTCTTCTTTACTCCATATGTTGTTCAACTCCCTTAGCGTAACATGGCCAGAGTCTCCTAAGTGTACGCATTAATTCTCAGAAGACATCATTTTCCTTCCTTGCATCAGAGCTACATTTCAACACACACTTACTTGTATCTGGGAGGTCATGTTTAAGTGGTTGATATTGTTTTGGAAATATCCATGGGATATCATGTGAGAAGAAATAAGGAGAAATTTGGGTTAATTGCCTTGGGGAAATATATCTGCTTCAAAAAGAGTGGGAACATTATATATTTTTTCCTTTTGTAAACTTGTTTAATAATATATTTGTAACCCATGGCTCCTTAGAAATCACACATCTTGCTCGAAGGACAGTTTTACTTTAATTTCACTTCTGAAAGGGCCAAGGCAAAAGGTAGGCGAGGTAAGTCTTCTGGGGGTTGAGGAAAGGGTTACTTGTTTTTTTTTTCCACAGTGCGGTAATGCACACACCTAAAAATGTTCCAGAAATTTTGGAGGAATTGTAAGAAAGTATTAAAAGTTGAGAAATGAATTAACAAGCCACCTTTTCATGTGCAGCAGCAGCATGTCTCTGCATTGAATGAATAGCACTTTATTCCACAACTGCATAAATTGTGGGCTGAAATATAGAGTGAGCCTGTGGCCTCTGAATCAGTGTGTGTGTGTGTATAGTCAGATTAGATCAAGTCTGTGCACATAAGATTATAAATCTGACCTAAACTCACAGAACCCTGAACACAGAAGTGTTTCACGGAGGCCACACTGGTGAGTGTAAGCATTTCTTTGGGTTTTTCCAACAGATCATTCTTGCTATAGCATTAGTAATTTCTACCATACAGAGAATGCTCCATGTTTTAGCCTTTTCTTCTTGCTCTCTGCTGTATTTTTAGGGATAGATGTGTTAATTTTTTCCAACTGCATTACTGTTATAAAATATGAGACTACTTCTTCTGAAATAATGGGGAAGCCATAATAGTACTTCCTTTATGCTGACCATGGTTCTGTAACGCCCGGTCAGAGTCCCTTAATCCTCACAGCTCTATGACATCGGTACTGCCATTAGCTCCGGTTTACAGATGAGGAAACTGAGGCATCAAACGGCTCGATAACTCACCCAGGCCAGGCCGCTATTAGCACGGGAGCCCAGATTTACATCCCAAGTGTGGGCTCTTTGTCCCTGCAGGACACAGCCTCTCAGAGCATAGCTAGGAGAAATCCTGACACCTTTGGAATAGCCTCTTGCTCCTGTTCTATTCATGAGGATAAGGCCAGGGTGACTCAATAATCATTTTAGTGACTTAAGGAATTATAAGTTTATTTCCCTTTAATAAGGTCTGTGGGAACATTCCAGGAGAGCAGGGCAGTTTTGCTGCATGGAATCTTTCATAGACCCAGCTACTTCCAAGTTGTTGTTCCATCATCTTCAGGGAACTGTGGTCATCCACGTGAGGGGTGGTGGCCATCTCAGCGTCTACCCACTGAGCAGGGGAAGAAAGTGTGGAGAAGGCCGCCTCTACCCTCTGGCCTCCTGGGCCCAGGTAGGTGTGCGACACTTGTGCTCACCTTCCACTGAGGGAATTTGGCAACCTCACGTCGGTCCTACCGTCACAGCTACCTCCCAGAAGGGATGGGAAAGGGAATACGTACATGGCATTAGGGACAACAGATTTCGGTGGACAACCAGCAGTAAAAACAATGAGAACATAATTACCTTCTTATAAGTAACCCGTCATCACTATAAGCAACCTGCAAGCAAAGAAGATAATAGAAAAGGAGAGAAAAGTCGCTCCTAATTCCACTGGAGCAGACTTTGTCCCCCCACCAAGCTGTCCATCATTGTTCTTTTCTCATAAACCCTCTGATTTCCTCTTGGGGACTTATCTCTCCCCACAAGGCAGAGTCTGATGTGATTGAAAAGCAGATGGTAGGCCTTTCCTTGGGCCCAAGGGTGGCGGTGGGACGCAGGTGGGCAAAGAGAATACTCTTTTCCAAGGATTTGAATTTCCAGGAGATTAAAAATGCTGACGTTCAGCCTATGTGAGGACATTCCTGAAGTTGAAGGCTCTAAAGCTGCCTTAGTCATCACTTATTTACAGGCTTGGTTTCCCAGCTTTCAACTTCCTGAGCTCTCAGGACACTAAAACCTCCTTTGTTGAAGTTGGTCAGAATTGGTTTGTATTGTTTGCGATTAATGATCATTAACTGATGCACATGCTGTCCAGAAGAGATCTCTGCCAATATTTGCTGCCTTTCTACCACTGTATTCTAAAATATTTTTTGCATAGTTAATATTATGTTGTTCATACAAGTTTTTGCTCATTTAAAACCCATTTTTATATGGAGACTAGAGTTAATAATAATGTATTATATGCATGTATATGTGAAAAGAGAATAGATGTTAAATGTTCTTACCACAAAAAATGTTAAATATGTGAGGTGTGGGTATGTTATTTACCTTGACTTAATCCTTCTACAATATATACATACATTGAAACATCACATTGTATGCTATAAACATATACAATTTTTATTTGTCAATTATACCACAGTAAAGAAAAACAAGAAATGAAAGTGAAAGCAAAAATAAACACAAGAAAAAAAGTAAAATATAAAATAAGTATGTTTTCCATTTCATCAAGGTACTCATATACTGTTAGATTGCATGGATGTTCCATATTTATTAAGGTAGTTAGCGATTTTTGTGTCATGATTATCTTTTTCTTTTTTGTTTATCATTTTAGGACCATAGGGCTATTTATGAAAGGTTCTATATGTTGTTGCATTAAAATTTAATTTTAACTTGTCTTAAATTTGTAACTATTTACAGTCCCTTTTTACAATCCAAATACATGAAGCTTAAATGCTTTCTAACCTAGAGATGATTCAGGCAGAATTACCAATATTTTGTTAGGAAATTCAAGGCCCCATGACTTTTACCAGGTAGTATGATCACAGAGTCTTTGCGAAAAATTCAGATCTTCCCAAGACAGAAGATTTTTTAGGGCAGTGAAACTACTGAGTGACCCTGTGATGGTGGATGCATGTTATTGTACATTTGTCCAAACCCAGAGAATGTGCAACACCAAGTGTGAGGCTTTCGTGTAAATTATGGACTTTGGATGATTATAACGTGTCACTGACTCTAACAAATGTTTCACTCTGGTGGGGGATGTTGATCATGAGGGAGACTGTGTATGTGTAAGGCAGAGGTTATCAAAAAGTCTCTGGACCTTCCTCTCAATTTTGCTGTGAACCTGAAAATGCTCTAAAAAAGTAAAGTCTTCAAGGAAATTCAGATCTTTTGTTGTATTGTCTTGGGCTCCCTCTTACTTATCAAGAGGTCTTCCAGAGCCCCATGGGGTGTCCTGCACTGCCTTGGGCAGCCATCAGGCAGTGGTGGTGGTGGACAGCTGCACCTTCCAGAGCTCACCCTTCGCTTTGGTTTGGAGGGTAGGATGCTCTGCAACACGCTTGGGAGTCTGGGCCTGTCCGGAAATGGGCAGTCATGGTTACTTTCAAGGGAAGACTTAGAGCTTACCCCGGTCTGAAGTGGCTTATTGGGTAAGGATGAAATCAGGGTCAAGTTAAACAGCAGCCATCAGGGATGAGTAGATAGAGGCATAGGCAAAAGCAAAGTTGAAGTTCATGAGTCAGACTGCCACCATAAAGCCAGGGACGTGCAATCAGAGGCAGTGGGGGTCCGGAAGATGCCGAGGGTGCAGCTACCTCCCTGCCCACACCAGGGGCATCTGGAAAGTCACGCGATCACCAGCCAAAGAAGGCAGCGAGGACCCAAGTGCACATGGTGCTCCCGCCTGACCTCTAGCCTCCCTGAGAGCTCATGACGCCACACAGAAGACACAACGGTGGCTCTTTGTGACGCCCAGGTGGCTGTGGGTCCTAGAGCATCTGAGCAGAACAAACTTATATTTGTGGCTTGTTTGGAACTCACTGCACCTTCATTGCATTTTGCGAATCCAAATACATTAGCTGAGTGTGTCGTGGTAAGCAGAAAAAAGACCTCAATGATGGCTGCATCCCAATCCCTGTAATATGTTGCCATGCATGACAAAAGGGGCTTTGAAGAGGTGATGAAGTTTGGGAAACTGAGGTGGTGAATTTTCCTGGATTATCTGAGTGGGTTCAGTGTAATTACGAGGCTTCTTAGAAGAGTCAGAGAGAGAGGTGATGATGAGGATGGAGACAGGAACCACCAGCCTGAGAAACTGGAAGAGGCTCAGACGTGGATTTTCTAGAAATTGGAAAAAGCAAAGCAATGGATTCTCATGGAGACCCTCCAAAAGGAATAGCCCAGTGTGACCCGTTTTGGACTGACCCGTTTTGGACTTCTGATCACCACAATTGTGAGATAATAAATTTGTGTTGTTTTAAGGTGCCAAGTTTGCGGCAATTCATTACAGCATTCATAGGAAACTAATACAAACGTGCTGCTGGACAGTGGCGACCTTGCTCTTCTGGACGGCCCTTGCTCAGGTTATCAGAAATTAGAAAATCAGCCTGGAGGTTTCATGCAGAAACCCTACTTTAGGAAGAATTTAGGGACACATATGCCCAAGTGCCAGAAAATCCTAGGGTTTTAGAAATGGGAGCTTTTAGATCCCCCCTCCTCAAAAGAAATGGTTTTACTACTGCTATGGATAGAAAAAAATCTCCTAATCTTTAAAGATAGACTCTTTGGTTAAGAACAGAACTATAGGCTAGAGCTCTATTTAAAATCAACTGTTTATATTTTTGTTTGAATTTGGGACCAGGACTGCTTACAGATTGTAATATTTTTAGCACTTTCTCATGCACAGTACAATTAAGTGGCACAGGTGTATCCTTAGACTTAATTATAAGCTTCTTAAAGGAAGCGCTTTTTCCAAAATGTAAGTGACAGTGGGAGAGAAGCTAACCATGACCTCAGTACCCTTGCACCAGAAGGGAAACCTTTTGCTGTGCCTTCCTCTCATGCCCTTCATCTTCTCTCTCTGTCCCAGGAACATCCATTCCTTGGAGGATCATTTTATGAAGTCTGTTCCCTTTTCTACCCTTCCTAGTCTGAGAAGTAACAAAAGTCAGCTACTCTTGAGGTTTCAGGCAAACATTGATTCTTTTTTCAGAATAGTACCTTGCATTTGAATAGCATGAAAACGATGTGGCACTTCGGCAATCTAAGTGATCATCGCCCTTTGCTAAGGATCAGCACTGTGTGTTTTTGTTTTTGTTTTGGTTTTTGTTATTGGCCACTTGTCTTTCATTAGCAGGTTAAAAACTATTCAACACATACATATTATATTTTCAGTTCTTTAGGTTTATGCTACAAGGTTCCCCAAATATAAAGGCTTGGAAATAACATTTAACATCAATCTGTTTGGTCTTAGGATCAGAGCCCAGAATAGGGATAAGAGCTCTGAGGACATCAGTTGAGGGGACCCTGAGTAGATGAATTAGCATATGCAAATAGAGTAGGCTTGCTGTGGAGTAGAGATGATTGAAAAGAGAAAATCTTTTGGTAAACATTGGAATCACCTATCTAATCTTTGTCCCCAGAATAGAGATTGGTGGCTGGTAGTGACAACCAATAAAATTCAAAATTCCAGTTGCTCTGAAAACGTTTGTGAAAGGGCTTTACCCACCTCTGTTCTGGTTTCCCCAGCAACGTTCTGATGTTTACAGGGCTTCCCATGGTGTAGATCTTGCTATCTGAGGAGTCTGTGCTGGTGCCTGAGATGTTATTTCCCACTGCAAAGGGACTATTGGTGCTCCACTTACGCCCTGCACCATGAACTTGGTAAATCTGAGTGTCTCTGAATACTGGCCCTGACTCACTGAGCACGCAGGCCAGTGTCCTCCACGACCCTGGACTGGTATTCAGTGCACCAGGGCTGTGAGGCCCCTGCAGGGTGGGCCGTTGGATGGTACCTGGGTGGCCACCAGCTCCCATCTGCCCCTTTCTCTAGTAGCCAACCACCCCTGGCCACCAGGTTGGGGAAACTACGTGCATGCAGGTGATGGCGTGGTCTTTTGTGTTCAGACTGCATTTGTATCGTGGCTGTGACAACTAATAGTTATTGGACCTTGGACACATTACTTAACTTGCTGGGCATTTGTTTTCTTATCTGGAAATTGAGGAGAATACCCTCATTTTGGGATACCTGGCAGAAAGTAAGTTTTCAAAAAATTTTCACTATTAGTATTTTAATCAGCCAAAGGCATCATAAAACACTGCAAACAGCTAATTGATTAATTCACTACCTATATAAAAATATTGATTGAGTCCCTCTGTGTCCCAGACACAATGCAGTGTAGCCTCAGGGACTGATTCCTCTTGCTGCCTTCTTGATTTTTATGTTTTTTCCTCATCTAATAAGGAAAAAAAATGATAATACTTATTTTAAACTGATCTGAAATGTAAGCAAAAGGCTTCTATTAACCTTAAATCAGCATCAATTAATCAGCTTTAAATCACAGAAGAAAAAATTCAATACAATTATTATTATTTTCTTTTCTTTTTGCTTGAGCTAAAGACTTACTAGGTGTTGGCAGTCAGGATGTTAAGACATTTTACCACAGCAAACTATAGATTTGAATCTTTATTTTGGCTGCACCAGGGAATTTGTTTTTATAGCCATTTATTTTTCTTTTGAAATTAATACGATAACAGATACATTTAATGATCCGTAGAAATATTGACTTTGTGTAAAAGAGACAGCTAAAGCCAATTAGCATGTATTAATTTATGTATGTAGTCCAGCTCATTACACATAAACGTGTTTTCAATGTAGTGCGTTGATATTTTTTGACAACTTGATATGAGAAGACATTGTCTTTTCAAATTTACCCTGTTAAATGACAGACTTAGAATTCTGTTGAGTTGTTACAGCCTATGCATTTTATTTTATTTTATTATTTATTTATTTATTTTTGAGACAGGGTTGCTTAGGGTAGAATGCCCTGGCGTTACAGCTCACAGCAACCTCAAACTCCTGGGTTCAAGTGACCCTCCTGCCTCAGCCTCCCAAGTAGCTGGGACTAGAGGTGCCACCACAATGCCCAGCTAATTTTTTTTTATTTTTAAGAGAAATGGGTCTTGCTCTTGCTCAGGCTGGTGTCAGACTCCCGGGCTCAAAGGATCCTCCCACCTTGGCCTTTCAGAGTGCTAGGATTATAGGCATGAGCTACCATACCTGGTCCAACCTATGCGTTTTAGGTAAAATGTTTTTGTAGTTACTGATTTCATAGTGAGAATAGGTATTTCCATACTTCATTGATTGAATACTTGGATATGCGTTGGGTGGGGTAGGAAGAGAGCTTGAGGTCTTGGTTGAAGTCTCAGGCTTGCTTGGTGTGTCTGGAGATCAATTTTGTGATCAACAGGGTATTGTTTACAGCAGGTTTTGGAGATTGCTGGTGACAGTTGTAGAAGTCAAGAGGAAGAGCTGGCAGATACCCCCCATGTGGATCTTGGGCATTAGCTTTGAATCAAGAACCCAACAGGAAACATTTCAGGGTGGCCAACTTTTAGCAGGGAGAGAGAGGGCCAGCCGTACCCTTTGGTGCCTGTTTCTGGTGACCCCGTCCATTTATGTCCACACCTGGTGTGGTCTGGGAAAACACTGCTTTAAAGCCACACTCTGTCCTGACTGTGTATCTCCTCAAAGAGATGAGACCCTGGAAGGTCTCGAGGCTTCTGCACACAGCTGCTGCACCACCTTGGCAGGTCCCCTCAGGCAAGTGTCAGGCTCAGATTCCTCATCAAGGATTTTGTTGTGATGGTTTAAAACATGCAATTAAAACTCTAATCTGAGGTGCTGCTCTCCCAGGACATTCCTGGGCATGAGCCAGCAGCAACAGAATCATCTAGAGAGGGGGAGAGAAGGAGGAAGGTTTTTAGCATTTGGGCAATAAGAAAAAACAAGTGGATGGGAGGGAAAGAGAAGGGGAGGGTAGGAGAGAATCAGGGTGACACACTCCTTTGCCACACCAGGCACAGCCACACTCCTTAGCTTTGTCCAACAAAGGGGAGCCAATGCTTCACACCTTCATCGCTAGGACCTGTAATGCGTGCAGTCCTACCAGGAAAGATTTATTCTCTTGGGTCAAACAATGTCTCTTAAGGTGGGATCAATGTGATATTTTAGTGTGAGAAGCCCAGCTGAAATGCTTCCAGCTGAAAGCCACTTCTCCCTCCTCTGAACTCTCTCGAGTACCCCAGCTGTGGCTCATGTGCTCACAATGTTCCATCTGGAATTATGATTGTTCCTGAGTTTCTTATCTTGTCCTGATAGAGGAGAACCACGTGAGGGCTGGGATCATGTTGTATTTCTCCCTTTTATTTATTAAGCACACTGCCTCCCTGTATCAGGAGGGATTGAGTCTGGCTGTGTGTAATGGAAAATCTACAATGCTGGGTTGAGATTTAGGGGTCATTTCTCTCAAGCAGGGAGAAACTCAGGGGTAGTGGCCTGTGCAGCTGGTGCTCCTCGGGCCTTTAGACTTCTGCTCTGCCTTTGGTATTATTCTCAGATTGCAAAACGCCTCTCGTACCCCTGTTATTACATCACCTTCTGGGTAGTAAAAAGGAAAGGTGAGGTTGAAAGAGTGTACTCCTGTTATTACTAGGAAAATGAGCTTTGTTGGAAGGGTCTAACCGGTAGACTTCTGCTTATACCTCAGTGGCAGGAAGCAGCTGCAGGGGAGCTTAGGCAATGGGGTCTTGTTTTTTTATAAAGAATATATTGCTGTCTGGAGTAAAATTGGGGTTCTCCTGGTAAAGAAGAAAGGAGAAGGCAGGCAGCTAGCATTGCCTGGTATACTCCTACGTAGCAATGACTCAGACAAATGCTTGCAGCATGTCTGGCTTTAACTGTGGGCAAGAAGCTTTGCAGCAAGAGGGAAGATATAGGTCTAGAATCCCAGTAACAACACAGGGATTTGTGCTGGAGATGGAACCTGCCATCATCATACGACTATTTTGCACATTTAGCTCCTTGCTTCCGTTCTCTTATTGTTGTTCTGAAAATATGTTACAGGAACAGGAAATTTCTAGATCAGGGCCTTGGAGTTGTATAATGCATCCAGAGTTAGGGAGCTCCTGAGTCCTGGTTCATCATAACAAAGGCAGACTGAAGAACTTCCAGGCACATTCTTATTTAATGACAGATACCGGCATGTTAAGATTCTCTTGCCAATTTTGCAGGGAGTGCAGGGAGCCTGTGCCAGGTGTGGTCAGGGATGCATCTAGCTCTTCCTCACTCTCACTCTTATCTGCCATTCCCTCTGTGCCTCCCCCCAAAGTGCATGCAACACGGCAAGATAAAAATATTATGAGTCAGAGAGACAAGGAAGTCAAAGAGAAAATCAGGGCAGGAAGCTACTAAGCTAACGCTGAAGTTACTACTTTGTATGGAGTGTGTGTCTATTGTATGTGTGTTCCATGAAGTCCTGTATGCTTCTGAGAAGTGAGATACAAATTTAGCTTTCAGCTTCAGCAGTTAGCAGGGGTAGCAGGGAGAGGGAGAGAACATGTTATTCAGTTCACAGTATCCATAAGGTACAGATGGACAGTTACTCAAGGGCAGCTCAACTCTTCCCAGTTCTGAGAGATCTTTGCAGGGCAGACAGAGATGTGGATGACAGCTGTCTTACCATCATAGGTCAAGACAGCTATGGATGATGAGTAATTTGGGTTACAGGAATCCAGGTGAGGGGGCAAGTTCACTCCTGTTCATGGCGATCTGAAAGGGCTTCATTGGAGGTGGTGACACTTGCAGAGGGTCAAGGGTAGAGGAGGTGGAAATAAGTCCAGTTTGGCCAGAGCAGAGCTTCATGTGCAGGAGTTGTGTGTAGCACCTTGGGTGAATTTAGAGACGGCGGAATGGTTTGGACATTATTAGATGAACAACTGCAGACTGTGAAGTGTTCTGGGGGCAGGAAAGTGCCATGATCACAGCAGGGTTTTTAAAGATTATTAAGTGCTTGTGATGGGAGAACACTGCATACAATAATTACCAGTTCAGGAAAAGGAAAGAGAATGGACTAGATCATCTAAAAACAGTGCCTTCCTGTGACTGTTGTTGTTTTTCTTTCTTTCTTTTTTTTTTTAAGACAAGCAAGAAACAAAGTTTATTGAGAGAAAGATAGGTTAACAGAGTGAGTCCAGAGCAAGATGCATTCACTGTAGACAGCAAATGGGCCCCCATGGTGGTGACAGAGGCCGAAAGGCTGTTGTCTGGTTGATACAGCATAGGAACCATGCAAATTCAGTCTTTGGCTTCTTTGTAAACAGGAAATAGGGAAGAAATAGAAAGCCTGCTATGTTCTGGACCTTGAAGGCATCATAAAAGAGGACTGTCACCCTGGGCTCTAGAACTGTCAAGGACCCCACTCACCAGACATGTGAATATTCATTGATGGTGGACAGGGACGGTGAGCTATAGGGCTTCATGGTCATGGGGATCCTTGATACTGATGCTGCACAGCAGTGGTCCAGGCCAGTCTAGACTAGGGCGATAGTGCCCGAGGCTCCACTAGACTAGGGTGAAAGTGTGAGCGACTAGAAATTGTCTCCAGCCTTAAAGAGAAAATTCTACAGATACAAGGTAGAAGTTCATGGCCACCTGACCACCAAGCTGGGGTTGCTGCTAAGCTAGACCCCAATCAGGAACTTTGGAAACTGGGTCCTAGGAACCTGCGTGGGGTATGTTGGGTGTTTAGTGCCATCCTAATCCCCAAACCACACAAAGGAGCAGCATGAGAGAAATTTGACAGTGATGCAACTGTTCTTTATGGTCTTGTGGTGGTGGATACATAACTCATTGCATTTGTCCAAACCCATATAGCTGTATGCACACAGAGCCTGGAGGCCTGGCAGGGAATTCACAGCCTCGCAGGGTCCCTGGGCTACCACTATCCTCAGTAACCTCTTTGTGCGGCTCTCACGTTTCTGTAACTCCACAGAAGACATTTTCCGAGGTCATAAGACGTAAATAATGGTCTTATGTTACATATGCGATGTCAGCAGTGACACAGCAAATGTGTTTGTATCTGGGCTCTGTCACACGAGGTTGATAATGATACAATATGGCTTGTAAGTTGTGAGGCTTAACAGAGAGAGAGAGAGAGACTGCAAAAGCACTGAGCCCTGTGCGTGGGACTCAGCAAAAGTTAATGACATTCTTCCTCTCTGCCAAAAGCAATTATTTCTTAAAATGATAATTCTACAAAAAACCCCTAACATCTACATAGTGCTTGTCACATGCATTATCTCATTTAATCTTCATAACAATTCTGTGAATTAAGTATTCATTTTCCCCCCACTTATCCCTACTGAGGCTTAGAAGTTGAAGGCATTTGCCTAATGCTTACCTAGCCACTAAGAGAAATATAGCTCACATACAGGGCTGCTTTTGTCATACATAAGCATAAGAATATCCTGAAAATCAGCAGTAAAAGACAGGCGAACCTTAACCTTCTGCACTGCTTGTGTATTTGGAGATTGAAGGAGAATATAAGGAAGTATCAATCTTTAAAAACGGAATATGTTTGCTTTTATTATCAAAGAACAAATGGTTTCATTTGAGATACAAGATAAGCATATATAGAACAATTATGTAATAATAAGCCAAGACCAACACCATAGGAGACCTTATATTCTACTAGGCGAGGTAAAGCTTGTTTGCAAACATGCTCCCTACTAGACAAGGTGTTCTAAGTACAAAGAGAGAGGAACAAAGATAGGGCTCTGAGCATGGAGAAAGGGGGCCTGGCACGTGGGTGGGGATATGAGGAATATTTTTGATTACTGAGATGGATTTTGATATTTAAAGATAAACATGAAAGTCATTCTTGGTGGAAGGATAGGATGAAAATGCAAAGAAGTATTTCCTTTCTACTTGGAGATGTAGAGGGAAAGAGCTGGAAGTGAATAAAGGTGGAACAAACAGCGAGCTAACAACTGATTATGCAAGACCCAGAACTTAGGAAGAGACAGGCCTCTGAAAGGCAGAGAGGAGTCTCAAGCCCTGACTTATCTGGGGAGGAAGCCGCAGTACACTGGTAAGAAGCCTTGGTCCTCATCACAGAAACAATTAGGAGAATCCAGAGAGAGTCTTCCTTGTGGAACAGAGCTGAGGAAGGGAACAGAATCTTAACCTTCTGTCCCCTTGTCTCCTGCAGAACAAAAGCTTGACTTTGAGGAAGGGCAAGATTACAAGCTGGATTCAGGACTATGCTAGAGGAAGGACAGGATTATTAATAGATTGGAAGGATCACCAAAAATGCCATCCCCCTGATTTCTGGGAATGTAGTATCTACCTAAGACTGAGGCTTACTCAGGACAACAGAAGACACCATCCAACCCTGCTCCCCACCACTGGGATGATAAGAAATTTGCAAGAGGCAGAGCTTCTCTGAGGCATGGTGGAAAAAAAGAAGACTTAAGGCTGAGAGTACAGCAGTTACTGGAGAACAAACAGACTCTGGCTATCAACCCTTACTTAGGACACTGAGTATCACTAGAGGAATGTGGGGCCTGTAGGGCACTGAGGGTAGCCATAGCAATAACAAACATTTAAGCCAGCCCAGCTCCTCGTTAGATTAGCTCAAACTTCACTCTAAAGGCCTAGCAGACTGAGCAGCAAGATGGACGTGCCCTTTTCCAGGTATTAAAAAATATTTATCCTTGATTCTCCTTTCTTACACTGCCAATAAATTACTAGGCATGTGAAAATGCAAGAAATAGACCTCCAAGACACAAAGCAATCCTTAGAACTAGACTCAAGTATGTCACAAATGTTGGAAGTATTTGATCAGGAGTTTAAAATAACTAGGTTCAAATAGGTTAACAGGAAAAGTGGGCAATGTGCAAGAACAAAAGGGTGAAGAGAAATTACCCAAACTGAAGCACAAAGAAAGGGGAAAAAAAGAAAACCAATAAGAGCAAAACAGATCATTCAAAAGCTCTGGAATAATATCAAACAGTATAAGATATGCTTTATATATTGGAATTCCTGAAGGAGACCCAAGCAAGAGATAGAGAATAGGGATTAAAAAAATATTAATGCCAGACTTACATCACAGAACCAAGAAGCTCAGAGAATATGGGGCAGGATAAATACAAAACAAAATGTACCTAGGTGTGTCATTTCAAACAGTTTAAAACAACTAACAAATAATAATAATAAAACCTTAATGTCAGCCAGCGAAGAAAACAACACATTACAGAGGTACAAAAATAAGAATTACAGCAGACCTCTTTTCAAAACTATGCATGTTAGAAGGTAATGGAGTGACGTTTTAAAAAGTTGTAAAATAGAAGAGCCAACCAACCCAGAATTCTATCTCCAGGAACAATCTATTTCAAAAATGAAGGAAAAGCAGTGACTTTTTTCTTGTAAACAAAAACTATGAAAATTCATTGCTAACAGACTTACTCTACAGAAAGTATAATAAAAAGTATTATGGTAGGATTATGATACCAGACAGAATCTTGGATCTATACAAAGAAATGAAAAGCACTGGAAATATAATAAATGAAAGCAAATAAAACTTGTTTTCTCCTATTTTTAATTGCTATGAGAGAAAACGTTGTTCAAAGCAAAAATAGTTGCTTTGCACTATATACTTCTAACCTACCTAAAAGTAAAATGCCTGACAACAGTGGCAGAAATAATAGCAGTGAGGAATTGGGAATATATCATTGTAAGGTCCTTACATGACATGTGGAATAGTATAATGTTATTCAGAGGTCAACACAGGTGGGCGGCGCCTGTGGCTCAAGGAGTAGGGCACCAGCCCCATATACCAAAGATGGTGGGTTCAAACCCAGCCCCAGCCAAAAACAAAACAAAACAAACAAATAAACAAAAAAACTGCAGAGGTCAACACTGATTAATTAAAGATGTCTGTTGTAAACCTTGGGGCAAGTGCTAAGAATAATTGCCAAAACAGAGTTCTATACAAAGTAGAGTGGAAACCTAGGTAAGCATCATCTAAATTCTCTTGATGGAGAATGAAGGGAAAAGGAGCAGTCAGGGAGGTGGGTGGAGAATTAGAGGAGCATATTCACCCAGGAGCCAGAAGAAGAGAATATTTCAAGGCAGGAGGTAGATATTAGCATTAGGCAATGCAGAGGATTTGTAGAGGATGAGAAGGAAAGTGTCTGTTAAAAGTCAGTGATCAGGCAATTTGATCAGCAGCCTTCCAGAGTGGGCTCATTCAAGAGAGGGGGCAGGAGGGACCATTTTAACAGAGTTGAGTTATGAATAAATTATAAAAAAAGCTGAGTCATTTAGCTTAGGCTGCTTTTCAATGAACAAGGTATGAGGGCTGGAGGTGGAGGGGAGGAAGCAGAATTGCATGAGATGTGTGTGGGTTACACAACAGACAACTGAAGTTGAAAATTATTAAAGCAAGATGTGGACAGGAGTGCGCAGTATAAAGTTTATTGGTGGCAGAATTAGCCTTTGAAAGTAGAAACAACCCTCCCTTTTGAAGAACAGGATAAAAAGAAGGGGGCTGAGGCTAGAGATGCAGAGAGGAGGATGTTGGAGTGAGCTCACTCTAAGTGCCGTGCATCTTTTTTTTAGACAGAGTCTCACTATGTTGCCCTCAGTAGAGTGCTGTGGCATCACAGCTCACAGCAACCTCAAAATCTTGGGTTTAAGCAATTCTCTTGCCTCAGCCTCCCAAGTAGCTGGGACTACAGGCACCCGCCACAATGCCCAGCTATTTTTTGTTGCAGTTGTCATTGTTGTTTAGCTGGCCCGGGCCAGGTGCGAACCTGCCAGTCTCTGTATATGTGGCTAGCGCCGTAACCACTGTTCTATGGGCACCGAGCCAGTGCCGTGCATCTTTTGAGTGAAGTAGGACACAGGTCTTCTGCAGTCAAAGAAAGGCATTTTCTGAATATGCTTTAAGATTCCCTTTCACCACAGCTTGCTTTTCCCTTTCTTCTGGTCCTCTACTTTATTAGTTTCTCAAGGCTGCCATAATAAAATACCAGGGAATGTGTGGCTTAGGAGGGCAGAAACTTACTGTCTTTCCATTCTAGAGGCTGGAAGTCTAGAATGGAGGAGTCATCAGGGCAGGTCTCCTTCTGAAACCCGTAGGGGATCCTTCCTTGCCCCCTCCTGGCTTCTGGTGTTAGCCTGCCATCTACAGTGGGGTTTTGGCTTCCAGCAACAGCACTCCAACCCTGTCTCTGTCACCCCATGGCATCATCCCTGTGTGTGTCTGTCTTCACATCATCATCTTCTCATAAGAGCATTGTGTATATTGCATTAAGAGGCCACCCAACTCCCAGGTGACCTCATGTCAATGAATTACATCTGCAGCAACCCTGTTTCCAAATAAGGTCACGTTCTGCTGCACTGAAGGTTAGGACTTCAACATATCTTTTTAGAAGGACACAATTCAACTCATAAAACCTACTGAGCACTCATCCCGCTTCTCAGAGTTTCTTTTCGGGGAAATCCGTCTCATCCTTTGAAGGGCAACGTGGCGCCACCTCCTACCTGATGCCGTTCACGAATGTCCCTCCTCAAAACACTTCTTTACATCTTTTACGGAGCTCACTGTCCCTTCCCCAGAGCAGAAATTGTCCAGCTACTCACTGAACCCTTCAGAGTCCAGAGTCATTTCCTCATGGAACGACTTTTGGATCTCACAGTAGAGCATAACCCATCATCTGGGAAACCAGAGGAGCAGAGTGGATGGAGGCTAGTATTTCTTGAAGGAGATAAGACATGGCATTGGGAAGATGGCAGGAAAACAGAACATTCCAGGCTGTTTCTTAAAAATATTATTTGTTTTGAGGATAAGATTACAACCACATTTTCTCACTTGACGTTTTTGAATGTTCTATACAGGGCTCACCAGGAGCTTTTCCATAACTCGGTTAAGGGTATTGGGCCTGCTGTTTACAATTATTCTTTGAATACTTCTTGCCAAGGTTGGTGCTCTGCACATCTTTGGATATTCCAGCTCTGTTAACTGTCTGCATTCAGGCACCTCAGTGAGATGGTCACCTGTCTTCAGTAAGATGATGGACGTTTTCCATTGGTGCGATTTTGTTTTGTCTGGTTTGGTGCTGTTGGAGCCAGGAAGGCAGTTTTAAGAAATGCAGCAGTTGGTGCTTCTGCTTTTTGATGGTGGTAGTTGGAATGCAGAGATTAGGAGATGAGGAGGAGCTTTACAGGTTTGATTTTTGAACGTGCTGAGTCTGATAGCAGCATAGCAAACACTACAAGGCCACTTGGGCCCTTGGAGAACAAGGAGAGTGGATTTTTCAAGAACAAAGTGCACAGTGGCTGGAGGGAGGCTCAGGGAACTGAAAAGCTTGCCACTATGTATTTTTCTTGGTCCCCAACTGTAGGCAGCTAAAATCTCTGGGTACATCATCTTCTTACTGTCCCTGTGAAGTTCAGTCTTGAAGCACTCTGAGCTCTACTCCTGGCTTCACTCCTCACCTGTGAACTAGGGATCCCATCATCTTTAGGTTATTAGGAAAATTCAGTGGGGTAAGATATTGAAAAGTGACCAACCCAGGAAGGCCTGGCATGTCGAAGATTCCACATATGATCAGTTTAACCTTTCCGACTTTGGAAGAGTGTGATGCCTTGATAAAGAGGAGCAACGTGGCAGCTGTGGGCATGTCACGTGTAAGCCTAGAATAGAAGGGAATTGTTTGGGTGACACTCTGGTCCCCTGTGAGACACCAAGCCAGGATTCCATCCCTCAACTGTGGGCATTTGCAGGGTATTAGGCTTTTCTCCCCTCAAGGTTCATTCTTTTTATAGCCTATGATACAGTTGGCAATTAAGCTGCTGAAAAATATGTTTACTGTGATAATAATGGTGAGTTAGGGATTTATGTTGTAAAACATTCCACATACGAGTTTAAGTTTTATTTGCAATGTTCTTTTACATAGATGACACAGTGTTGAATACATCATTCCGCACACAGCATTAGATCTGCTTTACTTTATCAGCAAAGTGAATCCTCTTAAAATTTATTGTTGAACTTGTTAGACTCTCTTACTCTGTCTCTTTTTCTCCTCCTTCCCTTCCCCACTTTCTTGCAGGAGAGAAATGTTTTCTACTGCTGCAAAATTGATTGATAAATATTTCAGAATAAAAATATCAGTTTTAAAACTTTCAGCTGCTATCTTATTTTTTTCCACTAGCACTTTTGATGACCACTTACTTCACTTTGGGCCTGACTTAGCATAAGGACTATGCATTATCCTTTAAAGATGTATAAGAACCTACAATTATATTGTCCTCTGAAATGTATTTTTGTTGAAAGCACAAATTAAGAAAAAAATGAATATGTAAAAATTGACCAAAAATCTGTAGAGTAGGGGTCTAGTACAGCCCTGAACCAATTTTCTTTTAAGAATATGAAGATTTTTGTATTAATCTTTGCTTCTGGCAATACTTCTAGGAAAAAAATCTCAGAGAGGAATTTAAGGTGGCGATTCAATCGAATGAAAGAAGAGAATGTGAACTAGACAAGGTAGAAACTATTAAACAGCACCTCCTTGGCCCTTACGTAGAAATATAGCAAGGTCACAAATGGTAATGTTGAATACAGGAGACTTGCCTCCCAAATTGGCGAAGAGTAAATGGTGCAGAGTAATTACAGGGTTTCTACCCAATTTAACACATGATGCAAAAGGTGTTAAGTGAAGAATTTTTACCCTTCAAACATGTTCTCTTTTTTGTTTTTAATACAGAAAAGTCCAGAAAGTAATAAAACAAGCTCTCGTGGACCACACCCTGGAATTAATAAATATTAACATTGTGTCATGTTTGCTTCGGATGTTTTTTAAGTGAAAGAAAGGAAATAGTTCTGATAAATGGACTCTTTGTTGCTTTTCCTTCCTCCTCAGAAGAAACCACAGTGGTGAACTCGGTGTGCGTCCTGTCACGGGGAAGATCATCATTAAAGTGATCTACTTCTTTTATAGGGCCCATCCTTTTTACAGATGACTTTATGGCTTTATCATATGTGCAATAAAACAACCTCGCCAAACTGACTCTCAGCCGGTAATTATTTCCTGACACGTGGATTGCGAAGCCTGTTCACTCCCCATCTATGTTCATACTGTGTTAATTTTTAATTATGCATTTTATGGAATGATAGAGATGATTATATTAATTTATGGCCCTTTTTAAAAAAAATTGTGCATCAGAAGTCACAGAGAATTTCCAGGGATATGGATTCAACTGGTTTAGTGGTGATATTTCCCTAGAAGTATTCCTTAAGGAGGAAAAAGCAAGCCTGCGGGGAATAAATATTATACATATGTTGTATTGCCTCCTTCCAAGCTGTGAAGTGAAAATAAGAAGTAATTACAGTAGGACCTCCATAGTTGACCTCCCTCCTACGTTAGCCACCTCCTTAAGTTGACCGAATTTTCATAGACAGGACGTGCTCCACATGGGCGTATCAGGACACAGGCTTAGTTCCTTATGTTGACCACCTCTGTATGTTGGTTGGTTTGTTACAGTCCTTAGCCAACTGACAGAGGTCCTACGATAATTAGTCATTTATATCAGCTGGGGACCTAACCCAGCCTTGAGTCTATGTTTGGTCATATTGCTGCCTTGGGCAAGTGTTCTGTTGTGGCCTTTAGAAATGGAATGCTTCAAGTTCAGTGCCTCAGGGCTGTGTCCTAAATCCCATCACAATTCTACCTGACCTGGTTCCCAACCTGTGCTGTGCATTAGAAATACTGGGGAACCTGGAGGATCCCCCATGCCCAGGCCACTTCCAGACACTTACATCAGTGTCTCTGAGTAGGGGGTGAGCAGACCCCAGCATCTGTGGTTGCTGAGGTCCCCCCTGGTGATAATACTGAGTGCCAAGTTGAAAAGCTCTGCTTGAGAGCATTCAGCCGTCCTGGCCTTCCTGTAGGTTCTAGAACTTGCCAAGTGCTTCTGAGCCTCAGGAGTACTTGCTGTTCTTTCTACAGCAACCGCTGTATTCTCTTAGTTCAAATCAGACCTCCTGAGACAGACTAAAACAGTCTCTACAGACAACCCCCAGCCAGCTAGCCCAAAGTGTTGCCCTTGTTGGTTCCCTTCCTAGCACTGGAGTCCTTTAAAACTGTGTTAATTTGTTTGTTTTTTTACTGTCTCTCCCGCCCCTCTCTAGAGGGCAAGCCCCTTGAGGACAGGACTCAGCTTTCTTATCATTGTATACTTCAGGCCTCAGACAGAGAACGGATTCTAATATCAAGATGCATTGAAGGAAGCATGACATGAAGTCCTTTTTCTAAGACCCAAAGAACAGTTAACGTCTTTCCTGAAAAGCTGCACCTACCTCTTGGCAAGCATTTAATTAGAACACAGGGCAAGCAGCACGTCTTGCATCCAACCCTGGCCCTGTTTCCTGATCTTGCCTTTGATACCTCCAAATGGATAATAGTGATAAAAACTAAAACGCAGGCACAGATATGTCTACAGGGAGAGTCAGCTGTCAGGAACACTCACATCCTTTACCTAATGTGTGTGGTCATGCACAGGTGATAAAATAGGATCAGAGCAGTGAAACGAGGCGTCCAAGTCTACGTACGTGGGCGTGATGGAAGTGGAGTTTATGTGCCTTTGCTAATACCATGAGAGTGATGAGAGAGGGCATCAGACCTGCCTGGGTTAGGGAGCAGCTGCCCACCTGCACTTGATACCTACAGATGTGCTTTCCCTCCTGAACCTCTGTGCTCCCCAGGGGGCGATGGAATACCAGGCAGGAAGCCGAGGAGGGATGGGTGGTGAGAGGGAAGCTCCTGCATGCCCGCCCGGAGTCCTGCACCCTCTCTTTTGGGATGCCGTGCTGAGAATCCCCCCCTCACACACAGCCAAGTATCTTTCATGTAACAGTTCATGCACACATCATGGAGGTGACCTTTCTAGCTCGCTGTGAACTGGGGGTCACAGGTTTTGTAGCCGAGGACTTGGAGCTGTGTGGCTTTATGTCACTTGGTTGGCTTGTCAGGGCGGCTTCCCTTCCTCTGCATGCTGCTGTGAATACATGAATCCTTGTCGACCTCATAGGAGGTTCAGGAAAAATCCTGAAATCTGGAGCATCTTGTTCATCTGTGGATCAATTTCAAAGTGTCTGATAGAGATTCAGATCACTCGCCTTGGTGGGTGACCCCGTGATGCAGTGGGATCGAGGCCGCTCTGGTCGTGAGAGCGGTGGTGGCTGTTAGATGCTGAGTGAGCTGCTGTTCTCCTTAATTCAGAGGCACACACCATGCACAGTCATTTGCATGCGGGAACCCTTTGCATAATTCAGTCATTAAAACATGAAAATCAAACAGGATACTGTGACAGCGACCTTGACCTCAGAACCAACCTAGGTGACTTTCCTGTGGTGCTACCTCCCTGTGTCCCTCCCGAGTACCTCTCTTTTTGTTCTTTTCTCTGTTTAGCTCATCCTCTCACAGTGTGGAGCCTCAGCATATTTTTGTTTATATCTAATATAGTTTTAAGGATTTTTTGTGTGTGTGTCTACACTTAAAAGAAAACGTTAGCTAGCGCATAATACTTGTCAAGGCCTCCATTGCTGATTTCTGTTTTTATGTGTGTTTTCATGAACTCAGGTTTGTCCGCGGAGGCTGACTTCACACCCGGTGTGCCAGGGACAGTCCAGGTTTGTATCAGCACAGTTATCAATTGCGGCTCCTTTTACTCGTATGTGTGTATTGGTTTGTATGATAAATTATAGTGGACCCTTCTTCCAGAATGATCTTCTCCCCAGACTCCCCAATTTTGACTAATGGCTCTAAGTGGTAATGGCCTTCAGCTCTGAGCCTGGATCACTTATATGCAGGGCTACATAGACGGTAACGGAAACAGTGGTGAACTGGTGGGCCACTGCGGCTTTTTTATTGGGTCCTTTAGTTCACAGAATCATTAATTAGGATTTAAAAGTTGTCATTTTAAACTGTCACCTAATTATACAGTGATTTTGGATATGGACTTGCTTGATCTGTCAACCAGCCAAGAGTTCCCTGCCTTTAGCACCAGTATTTCCATTGACACTATTGATGTTTTCAAATCCTGTTTAGCCTGACACTGCTTTTCCACTGGGCTACCTTGTGGGTTTTTCTGGCTTCAATTATCTTGGTGAACAGATCAGAAAGGCAAGATGGACCCTGAGTGTTTATAAGAGCTGGCTTCCCTCCTGTCTCAGTCTCACACATCTTTAGGGTTACGAGTTTCCCTTTGTGACATATTTTTAGCTCTAAGACTGTCCTGGTGTCAATTGTGATGAGATAAGAAGCCGGGGAGGGAAGTGAGTACCTGCCACGCTGTGCCTGGTGCTTGGGCTTCATACCCTTTGGGAGGACTCTGACTCAGACCCCTGGTGACCCACTGCCCATATTTATTACAGCTATTTACTCCTTCACTGTCAAAATGATTCCTCTTCTTGCTCCTGTTTGGAGATTAGAGAGAGAGGTGCTTCTGGTGTTTTGTGGACTTGGGACAAGACGCTGCTTTAAGCCTGACTGATTGTGTTCAGTGTGAGATTCTAGCACCTCTTGACTGCCTGCGCCGCGGACCGCCGACTGCTCCCTTCCCTGGGCCTCCACCAGAGTTTTCCTTTCAGGAAGTTATCACTTCCTTGGCGGATGTGGAGGAAATTCTCTTTGTGACAATGCAGTTACAGATTGGGCCTGGCTTGGGTTCACACACCACAGGGATGATGACTCTCTGCCTTTTTGTAACATTCTTGTAGAACAGGAAACGGAATGCTCCCTAATTTACATGAATTAAATATTACACTGGGGAAGGCTTGTGGGGGGGTTCATGGACAAGGAAAGAGGGGGCCAGAAACACTCTTCCTCCATTGTAATCTCTCCATACTATGCGCCATTGTTTGCTTTGTAAGGGGCCTGTGTGATTGGGTGGTAAAGAAGTCTAGATTTTTTTAAATTTAATTTAATGTTATTATTATTTTCCATGTCTGAGTTTATTTGCAGCTACGGCACCTGCAGATCTTCTTGCTTTTATCCTCCTGTTGGAGGGGAGGTTCTGGGATTCAGATATTCCGTTGGTACAAGGTAATTGAAGGTAATCGAGGATATGAAAGGCACCGAAACTCAGTTGTACCTTATTCAGTCATTCAGCGTTTATTACTGTCAACATTCTGGAATGTTTCCTTTTATCAGCGTCTTTATATATTAAGTGTACAATGATGATCTATTATGTCTATTTTTGACAACACAGCATTAAATTTCTCTGCCCTGGATATTTTTATTCAGCCTGTGTTTCCTTTCCAGAAATTCTCGAAAAACATATTATTGCATGGATGCATAAAAATGCATTAGAAAGTAATCATTGAACCTTTCCCCCCAATTTTTCCTGTGTAAGTGAAATTCTTATAGATGTCTTTGCACCAATAGTTGAAGTTACCTTTAAGATAGATTTCCTGAGGCAAAACAATTGACTTTTGTGTTTGTTTGTTCCTCGAGCATTCGCCAGGCATAACTGACAAATAAAAATTATGCGTATTTGAGATGACTAATGTAATATTATAATATACTTACGCATTATGACATGATCACCATAATCAAGCTAATTATTGTCCCCATCACCTCACATAGTACCTTTGTTTTGTGGTGAGAACATTGAAGATCTACTTCTCTTACCAAATTTCAAGGGCATAATATATTTATTAGTGATAGTCTCCATGCTATAGGTCTTCAGAACTTGCTCATCTTGTAGCTGGAAGTTTGCATCTTTTGAGCATAATCTTCCCACTTCCCACCCTCTGATCTCACAGGGTAACTGCCCTTCTGCTCTGTATCTTTGAGCTCAACGTTTTAAAATTCCACATCTAAGGGAGATCATGCAGTGCTTGTCTTTCTGTCTGGCTCGTCCTCCAAGTTCATCCATGTTTCACAAATGCCAGATCTTCCTTTCTGTTTAAGACAGGAATAATATTCTATTGCGTGTACATATCATATCTTCTTTATCCATTCATCCATCCTCGGACACTTAGGTTGTTTTCCTATCGTAGCTATCGTGACTGTCAGAGCCCAGCTATCTCTTGATGACTTTATATATCCACCCGGAAGTAGGATTGCTGGGTCGGATGGCAGTTCTGTTTTTGATTTTTTGCAGAACCTCAATACAATACTGTTTTCTGTCACGGCTGTGCCAAATTTCTATTCCTACCAACAACATACACATAAAAGGGTTCCCTTTCCCCCCAAGTCCTCGGCAGTACTTGTGAATTTTTCCTAGTAGCCATCCTGAAGGATGTTCGTAGGATCTCACTGTGGTTATGATTTGCAAACAACAAATATATATTTTTATACGCAAATATATATTTGAATATCAAATTTTCACTTTGAAAATTTCTCCTCCATCTAACAATCCAACAGGGGCTGCAAAGCAAAGGCCCTGCTCCCTTTCTTCTCTCCCATTAGTGCTCTTCGGCAGTGCGTTTACCCAGCGCGTTGTTTCTTCACAGGTTTTGCCGAATGGTGCAAGAGGAAGGGGGAGAGAGAATGAGAACGATGTCTTGGATTGTATAATTAACAGTTACACATGATTAATTCAGAGATTTCTTATTCTTCCATTCACTCGAAACTTAAAAAAGTAAAATTCCCCGTGTGCAGCGTGGTGTGTTAGTGCTTCTGAGGTTGGGGAAGCAAATCAGACACAGATGCTGCCCTTAGGGGGCTGGTAGCTGTTAGGAAAGATGGGGTGCCCAGATGGGGGCACACACCAGCTAAGAGGTCCCCGAGAGCCACACGTGAGATGAGGGGAGATGTTTTTCCCGAAGAGCACCATTAGTGTCCCTCATCTCGGGGAGAACCAAAACTAATCACACTAATTCCTAAGTCTGGATGTTGTGTATGACTTGGTTTGGAAGGTGTTGTTTGGAGTAAATGAATCTGATGACTTTGCAACAATCAGTGAGACCTGCGAACCGTGACCGGCTTCCTAGGAACGGTGAAACTTTGTTTTCCTATTCGAGGTGCTGGGTGGTTAGTAGTAACCAGTCCCCCAGTTACCTGAAGGTCTGAGGAGTAACACAAACCAGTGAGTAGTACGTCCTTTCTTAGGATGTAACAACCTAGGTGAGCTGCCTTCCGGATTTGCCTGGCCTGGATTGTTTGGATCTGACAAGATATGGAGGGAAGAAGGGGAAAGGGGGATCCAGTCCTTGGCTCTGGTCTAGGTGGGGGCTGCTGAAGCCCCTAAAACCCAGTGTTGTTCCTCCCGAAGATCACGGCACCTCAGCGCTTGTCCAGAAGGAGTGACATGGTACGTGAGGCATTGCACTTGAATTTGGAGGACAGCATCTGTTGTGGACACATGGAGCTGGGGAGGAAGGGCGTGAACGGGCATCCCGCAGACTGAACAGACCTCAGCAAGGGCTGAGATGGGGAGTCCCATTTGGTGGTCCGTCATCTCACAAGGGGCGTGCGTGGGTCCTCCTGAGTTCTAACTTGGTTAGTACCGTTCTGTCTGGACCTTTTGCTGGTCCCATGCCAACCTTTCACCTGAATTATGTCACAGTGGGCAGTTCCACCATTTGTCATTTGCCAAGGCCATAGACACGGTGCCACACCAGGCTCCTCCATGTCCCTCTCCCTTTGGCCCGCAGCTAAGGGTCACTAAGACTGTGAAACTGCTTCTGCCTGGCTCCCAACTCCATGCCTCCTCCACGCCTTCATCACTGTTTCTCTTCTGCAGGCCATGATCGTCTCTCCTCTTCGCCCAGAACCCCTTCTCTGGTCCTCTGTCTCCATTTCTGCCCCTTCCTGGCCACCCTCCTCTCTGTGTTCATCCTTGCTCGTGGAATACTGGAGGAATTTCCACAGGCAGCACACACAGGCCCGCAGCCATCTGTCCTTACCATCCTCACCTCCTGCCCCAGGAGCCCTCGTGCTTTATTTTTGAGCTACCCCCCACCTCTCTGGGTCTCCTTTCACACTGGCATTCGTTGGCACGCATTGTTTTCTGCCTGGAAGGCTCTCTCTGCACCTTGTCTTCCTGGGAAATGCCCACGTGTCGTTTAAGAGTCAGCTCCGTCAGAGCCTTCCCTGTGACCTGTGCTTCTTGTGTCCCAGTCACCGCTCTTGATGCCCTCCGTGAGCTCATGTGCCAAGTACCCACTCCCACCTCCGGGGTACCTGTAGGTGATTACCATCACTCTCATTTTATAGTTGGGAAACTGGGGCACAGAGACGTTAAATTCTTGCTCAGAGTCATGCAGCTACCACATGGCAAACTGGGGTCTGAACCGGGGCAGCCCCGTTCCGGAGTCTGGGTTCTTAGTCACGGCAGCAACTGTGGTTTGTCAGGCAGACAGCACTTCCTCCCGGGCTGCCCCACCTGATTGTGTTGATCTCCTTTGTGGCCTTCTGTGCACAGGCAGAGTCCTCGGTTTACGAGCAACATAGGTTCTGTAGGCTTGATCTTAAGTTGAAGTTGCATCTAACTTGGAACAGGTGCATTTCCCTGTTATAGCCTCCCGTTCATAAGTGGGAGTCATACATCAGTTGGATGTTTGTAACTCGGGGACTGCCTGTACTCTGTTTCAATTATGCATTAAATGTCATTCTCTCCTGCTAACCAGTGAGCCCCTGAGGCCAAGCCTTTCGTTCATGCGTATATCCCCAGGGAAGGGTCACTTACTCACCCATTTCTGTATCCCCGAGGTTGAGCAAAGCTCCTGGCACATAGTATGTGTTCATTAAATTTTTTTTGAAAGAACGATTGAAGGAATATGACGGACATTAGTCAAGTGAATGACGAGTGAGAGAATTTTGTAAGTTCTCAAGCAGGAGTCAGCAAAGTACAGGCGGCAAAGCAGGCCTGCTGCCTGTGTTTGTGCCACTCCCCAGCTCAGAGTGGCTTTCCCCTGTGAACCCTCGTGGTCAATCTGATGATCGGGACCACTAGCGCTGAACCCCAGGGTAAGCGAAAGGTCACTCTTCCTCAAAGAATCTCACTCTTCCTCATTCCTAGACACGTGTTATAAAAACGTCTGCTCAATTGTTGTCACTGTATTTTGAATTTCATTGATGACAAGTTTGAAAAAAATTATTCTTTTATAATTATAAGTATCTACAGAATATCCTTCATTTAGCCTCTGGGCTCATAAAGCTTAAGATAGTCGTTCTCTGGCCTTTTGCTAGAAAATTTTTTTGGGCAGTACCTGTAGCACCAGCCCCATATTCTGAGGGTGGGGGGTTCAAACCCAGCCCCGGCTAAACTGCAACAAAAAAATAGCCGGGCGTTGTGGCGGGCACCTGTAGTCTCAGCTACTCGGGAGGCTGAGGCAAGAGAATCGCCTAAGCCCAGGAGTTGGAGGTTGCTGTGAGCTGTGTGATGCCACGGCACTCTACCGAGGGTGATAAAGTAAGATTCTGTCTCTACAAAAACAAACAAACAAAAGTTTATGACCCCCGCTTTAAAGTGCTATTTTAATAACAGCATTACTGTTTCTGCTTTTATGTATTGTGACAGGGTGTCGCCAAGAAATGTAAAATGTTAGGGGCATACTTATCTGATCAAAAGGGACAATATTTGTGAAGCACTGGGCACAAAAGTGCTTAACAAATGTTATTTTCCTCATTCATATTCCTAGATATAATTTAGTGGAATGAATAGTTGGTTTCAGGGTACCTGACTTAGATATGACCCACAGTCTTTTGCTTTACTATGAGATACTACAGTGATATTTAGGTCAAGTTAAATAAAATGTTAGTTGGCTTGGAGACCCAATTTTTTTCCCATTGTTATGTTCCTGAAGTCCTGATGATAGTAGACTGGACTGCAGGCTATCTGCTTATTCAGGCTGCCATGGAAAAAGGCAAAAGTCAGTAACAGCCATAAGTGAGCCTGTCTACACATCAAAAAAACAAAAAAAACACTATTTGTAGGACTATGTCTACATTTATATTTTTGCTACTGGCCTTAGATCTTTAAAGTCTTTAAAAATTTATATTCAGAGTGTTTTCCTGCTCATTTTTCATTTTATGAAGAGGGGACTATAAATAAAACGTAACAGTGCCGTCGTTTTTCATTAGCTGTAATGGCTGTGTGACAGCGTGAAAGCGCCTATAATGTTGAATTTTTTTCTTTCTCAAATGCTGTTGGGCTGGATCATTTAGAAATATTACAAAATATTCTGTACTGAAGGAAAAAGCTTTTTTTTGTTGTTATTTTTTTTTCTTGGAGGAAAAAGCTTTTGAATCCAAATTAAACAAAACAAAACAAAACAACACGTGCATTACTTCATGTGAAACCTTAGTAACTTTGGGAGGCTGTTCTAAATCACCCACGTTCCTTTGTCTTTATGTTGCTGTTTTTCCCTTAAATTCATAATCTCTGCCCCAAGCTGTGAGGTGGCCTCCAAAATAATATTAGCAATCTAAGAGCCAGTGTTTTTTTTTTTTTTTCCAATATGCTTTAATTTTACCTTGAATCAAAGCCTCCATTCCTTTCATAAGGAAAGTCTGGAGTCCAGTTGTACAGACATTTTAATTGAAGCACTTTAGGCCTAGAAGGGATCTTTGACATTATTTAGTCCAACCTCCTCATTTTATAAGGAAGATGCTGAGGTCAGGGGAGAGGCTGTGAAATACTCTCTGGTCACACGAGTAGTTAGTGGCAGAGCCAAGACCAGAACCAGGATGAGACCCACATGCTAAAATTTGCTATTTGAGTTTCTTCTCTCTTTCTTCTTCCCTTCCCCCCTTTTCTCCCCCTCCTTTTTCCCTTCCTCTTCTTCTTCTCCTCTTTCTCCCTCTTATTTTCTCCTTTTACTCCTCCTTCTCCCTTTCCTTCTCTTTTTTATCTTTTCCTTTTTCTTCTTTCTCCCTTGCCTTCCCTTCCCTTCCCCTCCCTCCCTTCCTTCCTTCCTTCCTTCCTTTTCTTTTATACAGGGTCTCTGTGTCACCTGACCAAGAGTACAGTGGCATCATCATAGCCAACAGCAACCTCAAACTCCTGGGCTCCAGTAATCCTCCTGCCTCAGCCTCCAAGTAGCTGAGACTACAGGCATGTGTCACTGTGTCTGGCTAGTTTTTCTACTTTTTGTAGAGGAGAAGTCTCACTATGTTGCTAAGGCTGTTCTCAAACCCCTGGCCTCCAACCATCCTCCCATCTTGCGAGCCCCCAAAGATTAGAATTATGTTTATGAGCCACCACACCTGGACGATTTTTCCTTCTTATAGGTTTTTAGAGATAAAACCATCCAGAAACTTGAACATGAAGATGGAATGAAAGTCCAAGTTCTTGTTTTCTTTAAATCAAGGTATTGTGATTCAAATTATTTTTATTCTGTAGAAAATTAAAATCAAGTCATTGCTTTTAGGAAACCTATAACAATGTACTTCAAAAATGCTCTGAATTTCACACGGATGTGAGATTATATACACAGGAGAAACAAGCTATAGATGAAGGACCTAGGGGTCTCTTGGCTTCGGGCTTGGGAGGCTTGTTGAATGTGGGGGGGGTCTTGCCTGTTGAGCCAGTGTCGTGTGTGTGTGTGTGTGTGTGTGTGTGTGTGTGTGTGCCATCCCGGCTGCACAGGCAGAGTGGCACCAACTCTTGAGGCCCTAGTGCATTTGTGTAATGGGTCATTTTAGAAAATAACCATCAAATCTGTGCCTATGCCTTTTCTTTCTTCTTTTTATTAATATGCTTTTCCTTTAGGTAGCTGCCTGCATTTTAGGGCAAATTAGGAACAGCTGAGCAACTGAAGAAGAGCTCAGAAGCCCACATCAAGGTAGGTGATCACTTCTAGCAGTTTACTTGACAATTAAGGGAACCCGTGTCCTTTCCCATTCTAGAGGATCTCATGGGCACTATCTGCATATTTCCAGAAGCTGTACCGCAGTAAGCAACGCGTATAAATATAGCGCTTGGGTGCTGAGGAAAGTCACTGCGTTCGCCAGACCTGGCTCCAATCCCAAGCTGGCAGTGCTAAGATCTTCATTCTGTCTCTGTTTGGTTTTTAAAAATTTTTTAACTTTTTGAAAAATGAAAAGATTTGAGCTTTCTAAGGTTGGTTGTGAAGGATAATCCAACAATTTCTTGTGGAATGCAAGACTTGAAGTTGGGGGCACGTCTCTCTACATGAGAGGCATCAAGGGAGGACTGTCATTACACTGTACTTACTACACTGACCGTGGGGAGTTGCCAAAAACATAATCATTTTCTGGAACACTGTGTTCTGACTTTCGTTTGTGCATCTGTTGTATCTTTGTAGCCAAAAGGAAATGGAAAGTTGTGAAAATATCAGGTGAGCTTGGGACCCGTTAGCTAGTTATTTCAAGTTACAAATTTCCTATTATCCATTTAGCTTAAATATTCCCTTCATGGTATATGGTTCCTCTGGGAAAATTTTTAAGTATAAAAATTATATTAATTTAGCTACTGAGTTCAGGGATGGGGCAGGTGACAGATATTAATGGAGACCAGTTGGTCCAGGAGCCCTGGAGTCAGGTGGGAGTCAAATCTGGGTGGTGAAAGCTTAGCCTGGTGTTAAGGCATAGTTTCATGGGATGGTATCAAAACTGGCTGAGAATCAAACATCTGTATGTGAACAGGGGCACCCCATGTATGGGAAAAGATAGGCCCAGGGAAAGTCTTGGCTGGGGAGCTGAGTTCGTTCGGTAGGTATAGGGTAAGGCTTGATCAAGACTAAAGACAGCAAAGGAGTCTGCATTAGTCAGGCCCATGTAATACAAGAACTTAGTTACAAAGATTTTTGGAAGGTCTGGAAAGCCAAATAGAGGATGATAAAGTCACCCAGAGATGAACAACAGCAGGAAACCGTGACAACCACAAAGCTGGTGGAATCAAGAGAGGGGGTGGTGATGTTACCAGAAGCCAAGGCTGCATCTACAAAGAGATGTTCAGAAGCACGTGGGACCAAAGAGGGGAGACTTACCCTGTAGGAGCGGGAACCAGGAAGAAGATAAGGCCCCAGCTGGAGAAACCGTCTACCGCAGAGGGAGGAAGGGGAGGAGACACTGCGACCTCTTCCTTCCCCACCTCCAGTCTTCCACCTAAACCTGGCTGGAGTCAGTTGGCCAGGGAGTCCGGAAGAGGTAGTTAGCAGGTGATAGGCAGGAATGGGTCAAAGAGCAAACACGCAAGTGCCCAACCCCTGGGCACAAGGCTGGCGCAGGGTCGAAGTAAGATTCCTGGCAGGTGTGCTGAAGGAGGGTCGTGGCCCAGCAGATTCTGCTGGAGTAGCACGGCAGGCCTGGGTGCTGAAGACCCAGAGCATCAGTGCATCTGGTTTCCCAAGCTTGTGTTTGTACTTCATTAGCCTGAGAGCCCTTCCCGTGTCAGGCAACCGTGGTTATTCTCTGGCCTACCAGAAGCTCAGCCAGTGTGCGGATCTGGAAGTGGTTTTTTTTTTTTTTTTATTCCAGAATCTAAGCCCTCGGTAAGATTCTGACCACCGTGTGAAGTCTCAGCAGCTGGGCTTTGGACCAGGGTTCCATCCCTTTAAATGGATGAAACTTTCTAGATGAATAATGGAAAATTCCATTACAGTGAATATAAAATACAGAAAAAATTTTGCATAAAAAAGGCTCACTTTAGGCTTTTATGTCCTGGCTGGCTACAGAAGCAACACCCTCTGAGTTATACATATGAATTCTCAGACACGAGTGAGGCATCCTCTGGCACCTGTCCATGTCCCCATTACTTTGGAAAAAAAAAATCACCTGAATTGGTGATTCAATTATCATGCCCACCATCATTTTTACTGTCTCCCCTGCAGTTATCACAGACCCTGAACCCACCCTAAGGAGAACACTGTGTCATCTGCATTGCAGAGAAGGGATGAGGAAAGCTGAATCCAGCTCTTTGTAACCATAAGGACAGTGGCTCAGTGGTCCCCAACCTTTACTGTGGAGCAGAAGCAGCTGGAGGGAATGTTAGATTGCAGGTGGCTCTCCCCTACCCAAAAGTTCCCCCACTCCATTTATGATTTGGCAGGTCCGAGTTGGGGCTAGGGAATTTGCCTTTCTCAGTAGTTTCCAGAAGGTGCTGGTGCTATAGTCCAGGGATGTACTTTGAGAGTCGCTGTGTGGGGTCTTTATGATGTTCCGGGCGGGTATTATCTCCTCCACTCTACAGTAGAGGAGCTGAGGCTTGAGGAGTTCAAGTCACTAGTTCACGGTCACCAGCTAGGAAGCAGTTGGCCATGGGAGGTCATTGCTTGGGTCAGCTCTTGGTGTCTGTCTCCCAGGTCACTGTGCAGGAGGGTCAGGCCTGGACCATGGTCAGAGCTGCAGAGAGGGAAGACTGGATGCTGCTACCCTCAGTGGCCAGGTCATTGACCACCTGTGGAAAATGGAGTTTGGTCTGACACCCTGGTGAATTCCTTTCTCCAGTTTTATTCTGCGGTGAATAGCAAATTGGTAGGTTACATTTGTTAAGAATTGAGATGTCTGTGCAGTGGCCTTTTGGTATCAGTGCCCCAGCTAGCTGAGGATGGCCTTGTTGTCTGAAGAGTGAAAAAAGAAGCTCCAGTCCCTGGCATGCAGGGGGAGAAACCCCGTGTGTGACTGGCTGGACCTTGTGGGGGGCCTCCCTGTGGATCAGCTGGATATCTCAGGCCTACTCCCTGCTTTATGGAGTGTTTGATTCTACACTCAAATTGCTTTCTCTCCCCTCAGGGTGTGGCCAATTGCCTGGAATTTTGTTTCACAATCAGTAAACCAAGGAGATTTAGAATAAACCTGTCCTCCACGTTGACCATTACTGTGGCTGTTACCGGTGACCTTCACAGAACACTGATTTCTTCTTATCCCTAACCTCAGACACTTTACCAACAAACTCCATTTGGGAATCTCTTATTTCCCCAAAGAATCCATTGAACAAAATAGTCTGTAGGAAGACTCTAGGGCTTGGAGGATACAAAGGGTAGGGTAATACACTACCCTCTTCCCTACTAAATTTAAATCACATATGAATTATTAATTCAGAGTATCTTTATTGTTTCATCTGCAAACTGCAAATGTGAATTCCAGCCATGTATTTTTAAACAGCTTTATTATGATCAAGCAAATTTGAATCTCTCGTATAGTTTATTACAAGTGGGCTTTGCTCATAGAGGAAAAAAAACCTCTGTTTTATATGTGGTTTCTATTTTTTCATTTTGGTAAGCTGGAGCCAAATTCTGAGTTAGGAGAAACATGAGCTGTTTTACTACTTAATGGCTCAATATATCACACTTGCAGTAGCTTCTATCATATCTTCTTTGCAGAAATGGAGAGTTAAGACACAAAGTAGAGAATGCTATACCCTGGGATCAGGATTAGATTGAAAAAATTGATGAATTTATGATAATATAGAGAATTAATCTGGAATATGAAGATTTAAAAATAACTTCATTTGGCTCCAAGTGCAGTTAATATTGCATTCTGGAAGGAAAAGAAGTAAAATTATTTTTTTCTGTTACTTTAGACATTGATTCCAAAAGAATTCATGTGTTGATTGCCCAATCAATATTAGGAAATATATTAGAAAATAATTGCTTGTAACCTTTCTTTCAGAACACAGCTTCATACTGTGTTAATTTATACTTGCAGTTTTTCAGCTGTCTCTAACATATAGTATCACATTTTATATATAGGTTCTATTAAAAAAATAAAATTTTAACAAATCTACATTAAAGATCTAATTGGCTTTAATTATAAGAGATTCATGAATTGGGCAGCATTTCATCTTGAGATTTAGAAAACGCACTCTGTCAGGCATTGGCAGAACAGTTGGTTAGGTAGTTTGAGCAGAAGCAGGAAAACACAGCACAAAAAAGAAATTGGTAATATCAGGTTACTTTAGGTGACTTTCCATGTAAAGGTCAAAGCAGAGAGGACTTTCTTATCATAGCAGCTAAAGCTGGTTTGTTTGGGGATTAAATATTATCTTTCTCCTGACTTTTTAGAAGGTAAGATAAACAACTTACATCATGTTTGATGATGTGAAACTTGAAAATGACTCCATTTGGTCTGATCTTTCAGGGCTGAGTTCAAGAGCTCAGTCCATATCAATGGCCTTCTGTAAATCTTATTTATTGGTTTAACATACAGAAAGTTCTCACCATTTTTCATTTAGAATCTTTAAGTAGAATTTAGAATCTTTTATAGTCCTATATATCAGTTATTTTTGACTACATAGCAAATTTCCTCAAAACAGTGGCTCAAAGCAACAATGGTCGTTTATTAAGTTCAGCAATAAGCAATGTAGGCTAAGCATGGTGGCTGACATCTGCAATCCCAGCACTTTGGGAGGCCAAGGTGGGAGCTGTGATTTTAACACTGTACTCCAGCCTGGGTGACCAAAAGGATTCTGTCTACAAAAAGAAAAATTGAAGGAAAAGAAGGAAGGAAAAAAAGAAAGAAAAGTTGTTAGAGAGATTTGTTGTTTTTGTTTTTGTTTTTGAGACAGAGTCTCAAGCTGTCGCCCTGGGTAGAGTGCCATGGCCTCATAGCTCACAGCAACCTCAAACTCTTGGGCCTAGCGATTCTCTTGCCTCAGCCTCCCAAGTAGCTGGGACTACAGGCACCCACCACAATGCCTGGCTATCTTTTGGTTGTAGTTGTGATTGTTGTTTGGCAGGCCCAGGCTGGATTCAAACCCACCAGCTCTAGTGTATATGGCTGGCGCCCTAGCCACTTGAGCTACAGGTGCCCAGCCTGTTGGAGAGATTTGAATAGACCATTTCTAGTTTTAGGTCTTGGGACACTCCTTCTTCCCCTGTAGACACTATGGCCTGGGCTGAATATATGAGAATAGGTTTGTTCTTAGAATTTGTAAAATAGTAAGTATATAAATTCCCACAACCACCATATAATAATAGTATATAATTCCTCAAAAATGTCTTGCAAATAGCATATGTTTTTTATTTCAAAAGTATATTAAGAAGCCCGCGTACACACAAATCTCTCTGATCTCCCTCTGAGTGACTTTTATAGATAGCAACAGCCCTTTGATGGATCTACTTGAGTTTTAACTCCTCGGAATTACTGAATTTCACCCTCTCGACCTGTTTCCCTTTTCTCAAAGATAGGGCATCTTGCTGGTAACAGCCACTGGGGGAGGGTAATGGACCGTGGCCAACACGCCAGTGGGATGGGGTACAGTGAGCTTCTTTTCTCCTCAGATTAAATAGCCATGAGTAGAATGTTCTCCAGTCCTGCACTGACATATAACCACTGCCACATCCCACCTCAGAATCATCCTTGTAATAGCCTACATGTTCTTTTCTTTTTTTAAGAGACAGGGTCTTACTGTGTTGCCCGGGCTGAAATAGAATTCCTGAGCTCAAGAAATCCTCCTGCCTCAAGGCATGCCCACAGCCCGTGGCCTAAGCACATTCTAAAGAGAATATTGAATTCCTTTTCCAGAGACACACTGCACTGTCTCATTTGGGAAAACAGGTGAGTGGAAACTCGCCTGTTTAACTCAAGTTATGTGCAACTGAAGTGTTGATCAATTAGTTCCAACTTGGTATGAAATACATGGGTTTGTTTTTCCATTCTTGAGATGTTTTTGCTAAGAAGAATGGTTTCCAGTTCCATGCAGGTTGTCACAAAGGATACTAGATCACCATTTCCTCTTGATATCTAGACTATCTAGATTGCCTTTCCTGGAGTTTAGAACCTGACAGCCCTGAGTTAGAACCTTGGCTCCAGCGAGATGAGGAATTTGATCAGATATGGAAGATAGAGATTCTTGCTACACTGCTGATGAACAGACAGACATGGGGGTACAGAGGCTGAGGCTTCGTGGAGAAGGCAGCTCAGGGGAGCCTGTGTAACTTTTGGCAAGTAACTAATCTAAGAGTCAGGGGTATATTTTTTTTCCTGGTAAGTTAGAATGATAATACCTACCCCTGTAAAGTTTTACAAAGTTTAAATGAGATAATCATTTGTTCCCAGCTTTTAGTAACAAGGTAGTGAAAGCTTGCTCCCGTGTCTACTTCTAACCTTATTCTCCTCAAAGTTGGTCAATCGGTATTTAAAAACTGTGACCAGGCTCGGCGCCTGTACCTCAAGCGGTTAAGGCTCCACCTATATACACCAGAGCTGGAAGGTTCGAATCCAGCCCAGGCTTGCCAAACAACAATGACAACTACAACCAAAAAAAAGAAAGAAAGAAAGAAAAAGAAAAAAATAGCCAGGCATTGTGGCGGGCGCCTGTAGTCCCAGCTACTTGGGAGGCTGAGGCAAGAGAATCACTTAAGCCCAGGAGTTGGAGGTTGCTGTGAGCTGTGATGCCACAGCACTCTACTCAGGGTGACAGTTTGAAGCTCTGTCTCCAAAAATACATACATACATACATATATACATAAATAAAATATAAAATTGTGATCAAAAAATAAAAAAAAAAATGGCTGGGCGTCGTGGCTCACACCAATAATCCTACACTCTGAGAGGCCAAGGTGGGTAAATTGCTTGAGCTCAGGAGTTTGAGATCAGCCTGAGCAAAAATGAGACCCTGTCTCTACTAAAAATAGAAAACTGAGGCAAGAGGATCGCTTGAGCCCAAGAGTTGTAGGTTGCTGTAAGCTATGATGCAATGGCACTCACCCAGGGGAAGAACTGGAGACTCTATTAAAAAATAAATTAAAAAAAATTGTGATCAAGAACATGTTTTAGGCTGGAGGTGGTGGCTCACATCTAATCCTAGCACTCTGGAAGGCCAAGTTGGGAGGATTATTTGACCTCAGGAGTTTGAGATTTGCCTGAACAAGAGTAAGATCCTGTCTCAAAAAAAAATTTTAAAAATCAGTTGGGTATTGTGCTGGGCACCTGTAGTCTCAGCTACACGGGAGCCTGAGGCAGGAAGATCACTGGAGCCCAGGAGCCTGAGGTTGCTGTGAGCTATGTGATGCTGCCACACTCTACTCACAACAACAGAGGAAGACTCTGTCTCAACAACAACAACTGTGATCAAGAATACATTTTAGTCTGGGCATAGTGGCTCATGCTTGTAATCCTAGCACTGTGGGAGGCTGAGGCAGGAGGATCACTTAAAGTTGGGAGTTCAAGACTAGCCTGAGAAAAAGCCAAACCCTGTCTCTACTAAAAATAAATTAGATAGGCATGGTGGTGCACATCTATAGTCCCAGCTACTCAGGAGGCTGAGGCAGGAGGATCGCTTGAGGTCAGGAGTGTAAGGTTGCAGTGAGCTGTGATGATGCCATTGCACTCTAGCCAGGGTGTCAGAACAAGACTCTATCTCCAAAAAAAAAAAAGGAGGGTGGCGCCTGTGGCTCAGTGAGTAGGGCGCTAGCCCCATATGCCAGAGGTGGCAGGTTCAAACCCAGCCCCGGCCAAAAACTGCAAAAAAAAAAAAAAAAAAAGAATACATTTTGGCTTGGCACCCATAGCACAGTGGTTACGGTGCCAGCCACACACACCAAGGCTGGCGTATTTAAAACTGGCCTGGGGCCAGCTAAACAACAATGACAGCTGCAACAAAAAAATAGCCAGGCATTGTGGCAGGCGCCTGTTGTCTCAGCTACTTGGGAGGCTGAGGCAAGAGAATTGCTTGAGCCCAAGAGTTTGAGGTTGCTGTGAGCTGTGACATCACAGCACTCTACTGAGGGCAACATAGTGAGACTCTGTCTCAAAAAAAAAAAAAAAAGGAATACATTTTATTTCTGGATTTTATACACACACACATATATATCAGTGCAAGGGATACTATATCCTAATGAACTTAATCTGCAAATGATACATTTGGAAAGAAAGTAGAATTTGTTCCAGAGCAATCATTTTAAGCAAAAAACAATAGGCTTCAAAGATAGGGAAGGCCTCTTGGTAGATAAACACTAGTCCATTCACCCACAGGATGGATAAAAATACTTCAATTTGGCTAATTCACCCAGGTGATCACTCCAAAGAAAGAGCAGTGAAGAGTTAATTTTAGACAAAGAAACAGACTCTTCCTTAGAGAAAACTTATTTATAAATATTGTATATTTTTGAGTGATGGATAGAAATAGCAAAGATATATGTAGTGTTTGTCCTTATCTTGTAAGGAAAGCTGAACACATGGTATGTTCTTGAGGAAAAGAGTATCAACAATCCATGTTGTTTCCAATATGACCCAGGAAGCAAATGTCAACATCTGCTGTGGAGCTCCCCCAAACCCAGGAGGATCCTTGGAGCACATATAAAATCCCAGCCGAAGGCAGAGTTGATTTGTTCCTTTGACGTGAATGGCATTGTTCATGTAGAATTCATTCCTTGAGGCCAAATGGTCCGTCAAACTTCTACAGAAATTCCAAAGCATTTGATAGATTCCCAGTGTTGCAAAAAGAGAAAAATCTAGTTTAAGGGTCCAGCTCAAAAGATGTCTCTCTAAAGTACTTCTGATTTTCTAAAAACTGCCACTTCTGGCAGGGCTCGGTGGCTCACACCTGTGGTCCCAGCACTGTGGGAGGCCGAGGCAGGTGGATCACCTGAGCTCAGGAGTTCGAAACCAGCCTGAGCGAGAGTGAGACCCCTCCTGTACCAAAAATGAAAAACTGAGGCAGGAGGATCACTTGAGCCCAAGAGCTAGAGGTTGCTGTTAGCTATGACGCCACAGCACTCTACCAAGGGCGACAAATTGTCTCAAAAAAAAAAATAAAAATAAAAACTACCACTTCTGACGAGACATCCTCTTGGACCAAACTTCAGTCAGGCTCCTCCACGCTGCCTTCTCCACTGGGCCTCAGCCTTTGTTGTTTTGTTTTTGTTTATTTCAGATTAATGTGAGGATATAAACAATTAGGTTACAATGTCTGCATTTGTCAGGTAAGGCCCTGTTGTAGTTGCGGTCCCCACCCAAGAGGGGTGTCGTGTACCCTTCCGCTGTGCCCATTAGATGGGGACACACCGATCCCCTCCTTCTCCCTCCCCCACAGGAACTGCATGGAGTTTCTCTTGTCATCTCCTGGCTTCATATTAGTACTGAGTACATCGGATACTTGCTTTTCCATTCCTGTGATACTTTACTAAGGACAGGCTTCAGCCTGTGAACTTCCGTACCTGTCTGCATCACCCAAACTTAGCAAACATCCTGCTACATCAGTTTATCAAGAATCTCTTCCGTCCCTGAACAAATTTCCTCATCCTACCCCCTGAGAATCCCCCCGTCTGATCCTCAGGGTCTGCCCTCAGCAAGAATCTGTCAAGGTGGTTTATCCCTTCTGCCTCCTCTGGGCAATTTTCCATTCAACGCTGTAAACCCCCACGTGCCTGCAGCTGTATTCAGAAGTGAACCCCTCCTATGCCCAGGTCTTTTCCCCTTTTGCCGTCATTCCTGATGAAAATCTGTTTCAGCACCTTAACTGCTGTCTGATTCCGGTGCTCCTTAACATTGCCCAGCCCGATCACTCACCTCTTCCCTAGACTGGGCTCCTAAGTACTACTAACTGTGGCTCAAAGTCAAACAGGCCCTGAGATGGTGAAGATTCTGCACCAGTAAAGATTCAGGAAGGTCTGCCTATGCAGTGGCTGGGAAAATGAAAGCGAAAAGGGGGTTGCAGGAACCTTTGCATTGTTAGAACAAATAACCCAAGGAGGCTGCTTTAAGGGTGACAATTATTACTTGAATGCTTAGGTTTTGGGATTTTTTAAATTATTTTGCTTCATAGTCACAGCTCTTAAACTCTCTAGGTAAGAGTTAATTGAACTAACTAGTGACAGTCTCAACTTGGGTTAAGTTCGGTTTGACTTTCTAGCCTCTAAACAAAGTTCTTTCTTAACTCTTGGGTCTCTGCATGAGTTACATAGTCCTTCTTACCCTCACTTTCAAGTCATCCAGATTCTAAAAAGTCTATTAATACTAACACTCTCACTGGTCAGATCCCAGGACCTCAGATTCTTTAGTTTCTTTTTCAACATCTGTTCCCCTGACCACCCACAGGCCTTCACACTCACCCATCTCCCAGTCATTCACTCGAGTTCCCCAACACCTCTGTCCCTCATTTCTGCCCAGCACCCCTACCCATGTGACAAGGTAAAGTTCACAACCCATCGCTGACTTCTACACAACCGTCACACTGTTCAGAACTTCAGTTTTTCTTCTCTTTTTACAAAAGGGATTCTTCTTCCATAAACAATCAGGGCTTAGATTGACTGTTCTGTCCAAGAGCAGTCTGGATGAGGCAATCTAAGGGCAAGGGTCAATGTAGTAAGTCTTTAAGAGCCTCACAAAAGTCAGGCACTGTTTGCAGTTCAGGGAAGTCACTAGCTGAACTGGGCCTCCTACTCTTGGGGGGCAGGTCTGGCCTGTGGTCCACCCCTGAGCTCACAGACAGGCTACTCCCTCCTAGGGTGCAGCCTGGCCCCTGGAGCCACTCAACCAAAGGGGACAACACGGTTTGTGGCAGGGGTGAGCGCTGCTGCCCGCTCTGGGTACATCCAAAGACCCTTCTGTTGTTTTCCTTTAAATACCTTCCAAAGGGGAATATCTTAGAAAAACCTGAGCACATTCAAAGAACAAAGACGTGAAAGGGGCTGAAAAATAGGACCCGTGAGGAATGGAGGCAAGGAGCTAGGATTCTTAGTCGGGCGGGTAGAGAAAGCCTGGAGGCCACTTAACAATGGCCTGCGAGGTTTAAAGCTATATTCCTCAGAGAATGGCGACCAGCTGTTCCTCGTCTCCAGCCAGGACAGAACAAAAGGAAATGAGCTTCGGCTTCCACATGAGTGATTTAAGCTAGAAAATAATCTCTGCCAATGAGGACATCAGACTTGGGGTAAGTTATCAAGGGAGATCGGGGCTGTCCTCTGGATTTCTTCAAAAAGCGCAGAGGCCTGGGTAGGTCAGTTGTGATCCCAGTGGCAGGCAGAGAGGGAGAGGAGGAAGATTTGAAGGAGAGTCCAGCTCCTCCCCAGCCCTGGGAGTCTCCGACTTGGTTTTACAAATAGCCAGGCCTTTTGTCTTCATCATCCGGCCAGCAGCATAATAGTTTTTGGACTCTGGCATTTGCAGGACTGAGTCAGGGGAGAGGTGAAAGCGAAGGTATGCAAAGAATGAGAAAAAGGAAGAGAAATTGATTAATTTTCCATGAGAGGAAGGGAGAAAGTGCAAATGACTAAGCGTAAGCCCTTAGTAACTGTCCGTTTCTAAAGCAGGAATCTCTCACTTTCTCCTATGAAAATTACCTTCTGTAGAAAATACACTAATTGACCCTCCTTTTCCTTCCTTTCTGGGTTTCCCAGCCTCCCTTTGAGTTCTTTGTAAGTTCCCTTTTTTACATCTTTAATACTAGCCTGTGTCAGTTTCCTGTGAAATAAACCCAAAGACAACTTCTTGTTACTTTACAAATCCAAAGCCAAAATCTTTGCCATAATGTTACCATCTGTTGAACTCAAAACCAAACCCTGATTCTTATATGTTTTTCCTGTTTTTAATTCCTTAGGGCCTTTGGGTGTGTCTCCAGCCTTTTGGGCCTTCTTTATTAGACCCAACACTAAAGGGTGACTCCTGTATCCCTGAGGACAGCCAAGGACAGCCACATCCACGGAGCTGAGCCCCGAGAAACACTCCTTCCCCAGGTCCCCGGGAAAGCTGCACTCAGGTGTGGGAGAGACATTGCCTTGTCTCTGCATCTGTTCCCATGCAGATTTTGGCTGTTCGCACTCAAGGAACACCCCTGAGAATGGCAGGAAAGAGGTGATGCTCGTCTTGTGTCTGCCTCTGGGGCAGCTCTCCCTCAGGACCACCTTCCCCAGGGGGCTGCAATAGCTAATTCTGGAAGTGACCCCCACCAGAGCTGGGGCTTATCTGTGTTCACGCGTGTCTCTGGTGCCTGGCACATAGCTGGGAAGCATAAAGTACTCCCCCATCGAACAAACAGATGTCAGAGCAGGAGAGGGCTTGGAGACTACCTGCTCCCACCTCTTATTCCACACAGAGGATGGTCAGCGCTGGACCTTTCCCGGCTTCTTTGTGAGGCCTGAAGACTTACCTGCACCACTGGAAAGAAATACTTCCTCTGATCAATTAGTCTGGGCTCACATGTTACTGGTACGAATGGGTGAATTCTCTCCGTGTCTCTGACTGTCTCTCTCTCAGAGGCTGACCGCCCCGAGACTCCCCCCCTTGCTGGCCCAGGGCTTTCATCCCCAGATGCAGAGCAGAAAGGAGCCTCCTCCTTCCTCCACCCCTTGAATTCCTGAGCCGATGCCAAGAGCCGAGCAGCTGGAGCAGAACTGGCTGAGACGGGAGTCGCACCAAACTGCCAAGGACCAATTCTGCGGCTGCGCCAGGAACCCTCACAGCCTTGCCCAAGTGGAGTGAACTCAGAGATGAAGGGAGCAAGGCAGTGGCTCTCAGCGGTCCCAAGGGACCCCATCATCAGCCTAGCCTGGGACTGCCCCTCACCACAGCACGTCCTCACCCTCGGAGCCAGGCTGCACTGCCTGAGTCTGCCTGAGGTGAGAGGCACACGGCAAAACCAGCTCGCTGTGGCATTCTAGCTCCCAAGTCTGCTGTGCGTGCGTCCGAACCGCTTCAGAGCTTTTGCAAGGTAGATCTGTTCCTTGAGGCCAGAAGCTCAAAACCAGCCTGGGCAACATAGCAAGACCCCATCTCTAAAAAAAAAAAACCTAATTAATTAAATTTTAAAAAGTGATCCACTGTGGTGCAAATCTACCCACTAAATCAGACTCTTAGAGGGTAGGCTCCAGAATGTTTTTGAAAATACTGTGAAATTCGGACATATAACCAAGTTTAGAAATAACTAATTGACCTACATTCCTTTCTCTTTTTCTTTTCTTTTCTTTTTGAGACTGAGACTCACTCTGTTGCCCTGGTTAAAGTGCCCTGGCATTATTGTAGCTCACAGCAACCTCAAACCCCTGGCTCAAGTGATCTTCCTGCCTCAGCCTCCTGAGTAGCTAGGACTACAGGCCCCTGCTACTATGCCTGGCTCGTTCTCCTATTTTTAGTAGAAATGGGGTCTCCCTCTTGCTGGTCTCTAACTCCTGAGCTCAAGGGATCCTCCCACATTGGCCTCTCTGAGTGCTAGGATAACAGGAGTGAACCACTGCCTCCTTTTTCTACAAACTCTTTTTTCCTCATCTGGAGGAAATTTGCATCATCGTTACATCAATTGACTGTCAGCATCGCTAAGCCTTTTCTTTCATTTCCAGGACAAATGTAAGTCCGTGCTCCTTTGGGTCACAGGGGAGGGGGAAGCTAGCATCTCCACGGAGTAACTTATCCCTGATGGGGACTTGACTTTTTTCTCCAATATAAGTTAGGAGATGAGACCAGGTGTGGTGGCTCATGCCTGTAATCCTAGCACTCTAGGAGGATTGCTTGAGCTCGAGAGTTTGAGACCAGCCTGAGCAAGAGCGAGACCCCGTCTCTACTGGAAAAAAAAAGTAGAAAAATTAGCCAGGTGTGGTGGCACATGCCTGTACATGGTCCCAGCTACTTAGGAGGCTGAGGCAAGAGGATTGCTTGAGCCCAAGAGATTGAGGTTACTGTGAGCTATGAGGAGTATCCATGGTGACAGGGTAAACTCTGCCTCAAAAAACAAAGTTAGGAGATGAAAAGCAAGTGCAAACATTGATTGCCTCAAGTCAAGAAATCCTAGCACCCTCTCTGTCTTGGAGAGGGGATGCGTGTCAGTGACGAGCCTGAATCTCGCCCGTAGTGCCCCATGGTAGGAAACTGAACTTGTAAATGGCTCTGTGGGAAGAGAAGGCTGGTGGGAGTGTATGAAAGATCGTGCTCTGGCAGAAGCTCCCTGTACCGCACCTGCGCACTCTGGTTGCCGGCACATTCCAGGCAAGGGGACGCAGGATTTCTCAGTTTCCCTGCTTGGCTGGCTCTGTCTCTCTTTACAACCTATTCGCCCCAGCAGGGCACTGGAGTGATGCCATGGGATTGAGCCCTTGTGCTCAAGCTCCAGTTTGGGGAGCTGAATCTCTGTGCAGCCTAGGCATTGCTGTGACACCTATGGTTTACCCCAGTGCCATCAGGATTAGGGCCTTGGCTTCTCTTGGTGGCTCTGCTGTCCCTGGGTATTGTCGCAGGGCTTCTAATTCTAAGCACATGGCTGGACCTCATCTCTGGCCTGCTGCCAACTTCCTCTGTCACTATTCTCCCCCGCTGGCTGCAACTCCACCTGTAGCTGCTTGCTGACTCGCTGTGACCTTGGCCACCTGCCCTGGGAAATGTCACTGTCCCCTGCCTCCCCATCCTCTGACACCACACTCTGCCTGCCTGTTTCCTACTGTTCCCACCATGATCCTTCCCTCCTCCCACACCCTCCACAGCTATTCTATCTCTCCTGCTGGCGTTTGATAATCTGCATCAAATTTGAGAGAAACAGAGGATCTCACCTGTTTTCTGCATTTGCTCTTACTGCCGTGCAATCTTTTACCAATGATCTCTCCCGAAACAATGCCCTTTTACTGTTTTTGTCTCTATGAGGTTAGTAGGATTCCTTGCTAGTAATGGCAGTTGCTGCTTCATTTACAGACCCAAAGGGTAATAGAATGTTCATTTACAGGAACTCCCAGCCTTCACCATGCCTCATAATTACCTGGGGTGTTTTTTAAAAACACATTGCCTGGACAGGCTCGGTGGCTCACATCTGTAATCCTAGCACTATGGGAGGCAGAGGCGGCTGGATGCTTGAGCTTAAGAGTTCGAGACCAGCCTGAGCAAGATCAAGATCCCATCTCTTCTAAAAGTAGAAAAACTAGCTGGGTGTGGTGGTAGGCACCAGCTATTCAGGAGGCTGAGTCCAAGAGTTTGAGGTTGCTGTGAGCTAGACGGATGCCATGACTCTATACCCATGTTGACAGAGTGACATTCTGTCTCAAACACACACACACAAAACAAATCACCTGGGCTCCATGTTCAGATATTTTGGCTCAAGTGGTCTGAAGTTGAGCTCTGCATCGTTATTTTATTTTATTATTTTTTGTTTTTTGAGACAGAGTCTCACTAAGTCACCCTTGGTAGAGTGCAGTGGCATCACAGCTCACAGCAACCTCAAACTCTTGGGCTGAAGCGATTCTCTTGCCTTAGCCTCCCAAGTAGCTGGGACTACAAGCTCCCGCCAGAATGATCGGCTATTTTTTATTGCAGTTGTCATTGTTGTTTAGCTGGCCCAGGCCAGGTTCGAACCGGCCAGCCCTGGTGTATGTGGTTGGTGCCATAACCACTGTGCTATGGGTGCCGAGCCTGCATCATTATTTTAAAAATACTTCCCAGGGGATGCTAATGTATAGCCAGACTTGTCAGAGACTTATGGGAAAATCATTCATGATAAAAGTATATTCAAATATTCAACTACTACAGGTCTTGATTTAAAGCAGTGGCTCCTAACCACATCATTTTGGGGATCTTTTTTTTTTTTTTCTTTAGGTTAGTCAAGTGAAGCAGTGGGAGTGAAGGAACAAAGGAATCTGTAACTGGTTGTGATCAATTAGTCGTAAACACCACTGCACTCGGACCAGCCTTTAATTTTTCTTTTTCTTTTTTTTTTTTTTTTGGCAAAAGATCTTAAAGGCCGCCCTGCCCAACCCCTTCCCCGTCATTGAAAGAAAAAAAGAAGCCTGTGATAAAAAATTAAAAGGCAACAAACCCATGATTTTCTATTCTAAAACAACACTGTGCATACTTTAAAGCTCATCCCCACAAATGTAATGACTAGCTAGTGTTTTGCAAGTTACACTAGGAATTCAAGTTCATTGCTAGCAAATCGCCAATAAGCTGCTCCTTCCTGCACAAGCAAATGAATGATAGGGGGATTACAGAATCGTCGGCTTCAGCAACAGGCGTGTGGATGGCTAACATCGAACTCTAGCACCTCCTTACATGGATTAAAGACAAGGTACCAGAAAATAATAGGCCCAAAGTCTGACTCATGAAAAGAGGTACCATAAACCAACACCACCATCGCCAAACATCTCTCAAACTAACAGGAGTTTATTATTTAAAAGCGCAACTAGCAGTCATTAGAAGTCACAAGCACATCTTAGACAAGGGATAAAACGCTTCCTTCCTCAAGTTTATAGGAATTCCTTGAGCGCCATGCAGTTGTGACCAAGCCTAGCACAGCAGCCAATAGCTTAGAATACTGAAGTTAAATTACCCATAAATGCTAAGAATGAAATTGATTTAGTTGCTTACTATCAAACATAATTCCCCTCAATTATTCGTGTGGTAAGTTAGTGGTTAAGTAGCTCCAGTGGAACATAAAAGTGAAAATTTATGAATTTTGTCTCACTTGCCCAAAAAACATTCCCTCCTTAAGCACTGGGCAAGGACCACACTCTAAGGTTTCTAGTTTCCTGAGAACCTAGAGGAATGTAATTTACTGCCTCCAGGATAGGTAAAAGTGTTTCATTCTTCTTTTTTAAATGCACGTGTAGGCTGGGCACAGGGTCTGACACCTGTAATCTTAGCAGTTTGGGCAGTCGAGTTGGGAGGATTACTTGAGCCGAGGAGTATGAGACCAGCTGGAGTTTGAGACCAGCTTGAACAACAGTGAGATCTCGTCTCCAAAAAAAATAAATAGAAAAATTGGCTGGGTATGGTAGCATGTGCCTACCACCCCAGCCACTCAGGAAGCTGAGGCAGGAGAATCACCTGAGCCCAGGAGTTAGAGGTTGCAGTGGGCTATGGGGACACCACCACATTCTAGCCTGGGTGACAGAGGAAGAGCATGCCTCCAAAAAAAAAGAAAAGAAAATGCATGCATAGGTTCAAATCTAACCTGCCTAGTTACAAATACCCTCAAAAGCAAACGTTTATTTATCTGGTCATTCACATAAAAAGCTGCATCTTTAATAACAGAGAATTTGTACATGCAAAGCGAGAAAAAAAAATCAACCCTGAATAGAAACTTTTCCAAAGACAAATGTGGCATGGCCTGAATGACTTCTCCAAGTCTTTGATAGAAAACAATTGTTCCTCCAAAGTGGCAAATTCTGCAGATTGAGAAATAGAAAAAAAAAAAAAAACAGGCTGAAAAACAGAACCAGTACAAACTCAAATATTCAGGTTTAAACAAAACCATTAAGATCTGAATATAAGAAAAACCAAAAAACCTTAGAGGATCTAGAGTCTTTGCCCATATTTACAAAGATGATACAAGTTTAAGGCTTGGCTGGAAAAATAAAAACTTAATTTGTGTTCATTCTCATTGTCTGAATTTTCAGAAACAATAGAGTCGCCTGTTCCTGGAATTATAGGACCTTGCAATGTGTGCAAAGTTACTTTAATAAGTATAAAATATATACCATGAATGTAACATACAACACCTTTATCCTTCAAGTTTAAAACTAAGATTAGAATTGTTATTTTTAAGTTTCTGAAGAGCAGGAAGTGGATGTAGTTTTTAATCATGAGAGCTTCTAACAGCACCATACTTAAAATTTTTTTTTTTATTGTTTCAGATTCATTGAAGGTACAAAGAATTAAGTTACACTGTTGGCGTTTGTCAGGTAAAGTCCCTCTTAAAATTGTGTCCTGCCCCCAAGAGGTGTGCCATACACCATGACCCCCCATTCTTCTTCCTCCTCCCCTCACCCCCCAATTCCCCACCCCCTACCTTGAATTGAGTTTGTCTCTCATGTGGGTGTGTATTAGATCTTCTACTGGCTTCATGTTAGTGTTGAGTACATCGGATTCTTGCTTCTCCATTCTTGTGATACCTTACTAAGAAGAATATGTTCCAGTTCTATCCAGGTTAATACAAAAGATGTAAAGTCGCCATCTTTTTTTTTTTTTTTGAGACAGAGCCTCAAACTGTCGCCCTTGGTGAAGTGCCATGGCATCACAGCTCACAGCAACCTCAAACTCTTGGGCTCAAGCAATTCTCCTGCCTCAGCCTCCCAAGTAGCTGGGACAACAGGTACCCACCACAATGCCTGGCTATTTTTTTGTGGCAGTTGTCACTGTTGTTTAGCTGGCCCGGGCTGGATTCGAACCTGCCAGCTCTGGTGCATGTGACTGGCGCCTTTGCCGCTTCAGCTACAGGCACCAAGTCTCCATCGTTTTTAATGGCTGGATAGTATTCCATGGTATACGCATACCACAGCTTGTTAATCCATTCCTGGGTTGGTGGGCATTTAGGCTGTTTCCACATTTTGGCAATTGGAAATTAAGCTGTGATAAATAGTCTAGTGCAAATGTCCTCATGATAAAAGGATTTTTTTCCTTCTGGGTCGATGCCTAATAATGGGATGGCAGGATCAAATGGGAGGTCTAGCTTGAGTTCTTTGAAGATTCTCCATACTTCTTGCATAATACTTTTGATA